>JAMFTG010000237.1:152500-155000 GCA_023974075.1 Chaenocephalus aceratus | reverse complement strand
CACCCGCCTGCTGACCTGGTGAATCACTATAATAACTGTCTCTCCTCTTCCCTCACTGCCCTGGCTCCTCCCACTCCGCCCCCTGGTTCAGCTCTGAGCTACGTCAGCTCAAAACAACTGGCCGCCGACTGGAGCGGCTGTGCAAGAGCACCGGACTCTCAGTTCACACGCAGATGTACTCGGATCACCTTCACCTGTACAAGAACGCGCTTTCCAATGCCAAGTCCTCATATTACTCCAACCTCATCAGCAGAGAGTTCTTTTCTCCACAGTCAGTCACCTACTTCAGCCTCCTCAAACCCTCCCTCCAGATATCTCCATTAACCAATGTACTGACTTTCTGAAATGTTTTCACTCCAAAATGAACACCATTCACCTGGAGCTGGCGTCAGCATGCACCTCCTCAAGTGATCCACCTTGGATGTCGACCACTGGTCCATCACTCTTCAGCTCCCTCTCCATCTTCACCCCAGCATCGGAACACACCATCTCAGAGCTCATCCGTAAAGCTGAAGCCACCACCTGTCAGCTTGATCCTCTTCCCACCACCCTGGTCAAGGCTTGCCTACCAGCCATATCACCCATGATCACTGACATCATTAACTCCTCCCTCACCTCTGGAATTGTATCCACCTCCCTCAAACTGGCTGCAATCACTCCCATCCTCAAAAAACCCGGGTACTGACCCAGCCGATCTAAACCACTACAGGCCCATCTCCAACCTACCCTTCATTTCCAGGACCCTTGAGAGGGTGGTTGCCGCACAGCTTCAGTCCCATCTTGACACAAACAACCTCCATGAACCCTTCCAATCTGGTTTCCGCCAGAAACACAGTACTGAAACAGCCCTGGTTAAAATCACCAACGACCTCCTCCGTGTAGCTGACTCCGGACTTCTCACCATCCTCATCCTCCTTGACCTCAGCGCTGCATTCGATACCATCTCTCACCCACTACTCCTGGACCGCCTGGCTGGCATTGGGATCACTGGTGTTGCACTCTCCTGGTTCTCATCATACCTCACTGACAGACAACAGTTTGTACAACTCGGTAATCACAAGTCACAAGAAAGTGCTATTTCACTGGGTGTCCCCCAGGGGTCAGTACTGGGTCCACTCCTATTCATCATATATCTCCTCCCCCTGGTCAAAATCCTCCGTCACCATGAGGTTAATTTTCACTGCTACGCCGATGACACACAGGTCTACATTTCCTCCAAACCCACCACTGCCCTCCCCCCAACCTCCCTCACCACATGCCTTGAGGACATCAGGAGCTGGATGAACAGGAACCTCCTGAAGCTTAACGGTAGCAAAACTGAGGCCCTGCTCATCGGCTCCAAATCCACCCTCACCAATTCACATATCACCCCAGCATCAAACATCACCATCGACGGCTTCCCCATACCATTCTCTGCCCAAGTGAAAAGCCTCAGTGTCATTCTGGACGGCTCCCTCTCATTCGCACCACACATAAAAAACATCACCCGCACCGCTTTCTTTCATCTTCGGAACATCTCCAGACTCCGCTCGTCTCTGTCCCAACCCAGCACTGAAATCCTGGTCCACTCATTCGTCACATCCTGGATTGATTACTGCAAGGCACCTCTGACTTGCCTTCCCATCAAGCTCCTCAATAGACTGCAAATAATCCAGAACTCTGCTGCCCGGATCATCCCCCGCACCAACTCATCCGACCACATCACCCCCATTCTCACTCAGCTACACTGGCTTCCTGTACGCTACCGTATCGACTACACACACATTCTACTCCTATACAAAGCTGTCCATAACCTTGCCCCCATCTACATCTCTGACCTCCTCCACGAGTACACCCCCTCCTGCACCCTCCGCTCTTCGTCCGTAGGACTTCTCACCGTCCCAAGCTCTCGCCTCAAAACCATGGGTGCTCGAGCTTTCAGCTGCTCGGCTCCCAGACTCTGGAACTCCCTGCCACGACGCATCCGACAGTCTGATTCCATAACAACATTCAAAACCCAACTCAAAACCCACCTGTTCAAACTGGCATTTCCCCTATAATCTGTACCCTGTGTCCTTCTGTGTCCTCTTGTAGTCAACTTCCTGTTGTTTGTCTTGTCTTACCCCGGCTGATACTTCACTAAATCGACTGTTTTAATTTGTAAGGTATAATTGTAAATGTAAATTGTAAATCTGTTAAGGCCCTGTCACACTGTCCCGAAATTGACGCCCGATGGACACACGATAAAGGAAATGTTCAAATTCGGCTGTGATCGTAGCATCGGGCCATTCGTGAGGGCATCTAAGCCATCGTATGACCGCCGGTGGAGTTTCTCAGGCTCCGGCAGCAACTTCGTGAGCGGCAACTTCGTAAGGCACTCGTGAGGGCATCTTGTCAAATCGTGTCATCTTCGTGTTATCATCGGTGCATTCACATTCACTCTGATCGGGGCGAATGCCCGATGGCACCGAGGATAACAAGATCCTCACGATGGCCTTACGAAGGGCAACATGGACACACG
>JAMFTG010000237.1:125000-147500 GCA_023974075.1 Chaenocephalus aceratus | reverse complement strand
CTACTTGCTGCCATGTTGGACAGGTCTCTCTTGAAAAAGAGATCGATGATCTCAATGGGACCATCTGGTTAAATAAAGTGTTTAAAAAAATAAATGTTTTTTTTACAAATTCTTTTTTTTTTTTAAATCGCGGTAGATTTTGTCAGTCTCACGACGGTATTGAGACGTTTATTTACCGCGATACCGCGATATTCGGTATATCGTTACATCCCTAGTATATAGACATCTTGCACAATTTTATATTTTATTATATTATATGTGTTGCATCGTTGGAGGAGTCTTAAGATTTGCATTGCCATTTCTACACTGTAGCTGATGTGCATCTGACATTACAACCTTTCAATCTTGAAACTTGATCCCGGACGAGCCCCCAAAATGTGACGACTCAGCCCATTGACGGAAAGAGAAGCGACACAAAGTAGATGTTTTTGGTGGATTTAAAGTAGTTGTTTAAACATATTTGGCTGCTTATTACATTTGTTTAAATAAAGAAACTATTTTTGAAGTATCCGTCCAAACCATGTTGCTAACAAAGTAAAGTTGGGGTTAGAAAATGCTCTCGGAAAAACGTTGTTTCTCTACTTTTGTCCTGTACACTTCTTTCAAAATCCTTTTTGCAGGGCAGGCAAGTATGAGATGGCTAGATATTCACCTCTTTATACTTTAAAATGTTGTTTCCCCTTCCAGTGTATGATGGTGTGCAATCAGAGCAGATAGTGAGCATGTGTGCAGGGATGTTGTTGTGGTTTAATGCAGCTGTCAGAGCAGCATTAAACCCAGCAGCCTGAAAGCAAGACTTCCTGTTAGGAATGTATCTGTTTGATTGTGTTTATATCCGCTAGACAATGCAGTCCAGACACACACACACAACACACACACACACACACACACACACACACACACCACACACATCTTTTCTCTTCCTCTCAGACTCACACACCTGTTATCTGACTCTTTCGTATGAATACACACATGAAGATAACTCTCACACACACATTCACACACTAATGGTTTGAGGACAGTGTGTGTGTGTGTGTGTGTGTGTGTGGTATTTCTTCAGGTCCACAGAGCGATGCCACACACACACTGAAGACTGGCAAAAACGTGATGCCCAGATGTAGACAAAAAACATTTCTGAGAAAATATGCAGACAGGAAGTAAACACAAGAGCGTGGGAAAACTGCTCTGACATGTTAGTGATAAAAAAGCAGGAGAGGACTCTTTAAAGTAGAGACACTAAATACTGATATACACCTGAACATCAGCAAGAGAGGACTCTTTAAAGTAGAGACACTACATACTGATATACACCTGAACATCAGCAGGAGAGGACTCTTTAAAGTAGAGACACTACATACTGATTTACACCTGAACATCAGCAGGAGAGGACTCTTTAAAGTAGAGACACTACATACTGATATACACCTGAACATCAGCAGGAGAGAACTCTTTAAAGTAGAGACACTACATACTGATATACACCTGAACATCAGCAGGAGAGGACTCTTTAAAGTAGAGACACTACATACTGATATACACCTGAACATCAGCAGGATAGGACTCTTTAAAGTAGAGACACTACATACCGATATACACATGAACATCAGCAGGAGAGGACTCTTTAAAGTGGAGACACTACATACTGATATACACCTGAACATCTGCAGGAGAGGACTCTTTAAAGTAGAGACACTACATACTGATATACACCTGAATATCAGCAGGAGAGGACTCTTTAAAGTAGAGACACTACATACTGATATACACCTGAACATCAGCTGGAGAGGACTCTTTAAAGTAGCGACACTACATACTGATATACACCTGAACATCAGCAGGAGAGGACTCTTTAAAGTAGAGACACTACATACTGATATACACCTGAACATCAGCAGGAGAGAACTATTTAAAGTAGAGACACTACATACTGATACACACCTGAACATCAGCAGGAGAGGACTCTTTAAAGTAGAGACACTACATACTGACATACACCTGAACATCAGCAGGAGAGGACTCTTTAAAGTAGAGACACTACATACTGATATACACCTGAACATCAGCAGGAGAGAACTATTAAAGTAGAGACACTACATACTGATACACACCTGAACATCAGCAGGAGAGGACTCTTTAAAGTAGAGACACTACATACTGACATACACCTGAACATCAGCAGGAGAGGACTCTTTAAAGTAGAGACACTACATACTGATATACACCTGAACATCAGCAGGAGAGGACTCTTTAAAGTAGACGCACTACATACTGATATACACCTGAACATCAGCAGGAGAGGACTCTTTAAAGTAGAGACACTACATACTGATATACACCTGAACATCAGCAGGAGAGGACTCTTTAAAGTAGAGACACTACATACTGATATACACCTGAACATGAGCAGGAGAGGACTCTTTAAAGTAGAGACACTACATACTGATATACACCTTAAAATTATCATAACATATATCACCGTGAGGAACATTTGCAATTTTGCGTAACACAATTTCTAATCAACTTGCATCATCTACAGTTTCCTGCCACACAATCATCCTGCTTTACCAGCATCTCTTGTTGCTGCATTGCATGCTGGTCTATGTTCTGCTCCTGTGGGCGTACACACCAGTGTCTGTGCCTCTCTAATGATGGATTTCTTTCTGTGTAATTGTTGACCATAATAACAGCGGAGGGATGAGCCGCTGCTGTCTGATTGTAATCCCACATAATCAGGAAAATCAATTATAAAATAGTAGGGCGGTTAAACTAACCGAGTACTTTCATATTACTGCATTAAAGTTGTTCTTGCAAATTGAAATCATTCATACAACAAATAGATTTTGCAAAGTTGAGTGGTTTAATAAGAGCAGGGAAATGAAAATCAATGTGAGTTAAGTGCAACCCGCTGGCTCTAACCTCTAAAGGGTATTACTTTCTTTTGTGATTATTTGGAAAAAGCTTTTTATGGGTTGTATAATTATGTGTTTGACTGAATTCAAGCACAAATTAACTCATTTTTGATTGAACATGAGAGCAGTACCTTGAACACCCAGTAGTCCATATTTGTATCTCCGATCATCTTGACTTTGGATAAAGGTACGATAAGGTCATCACCTGTATAAGCAGATGTTTGTTTTTACATATCTATGACCTTAGTTCAACATCATGTGTTTTCTCTATATTGGTTTCAAATACTAGGTTCAGGGAATCTAAAAAACAAAGGGACGTTTTTGGGAAACGTAAAAGGTCTCAACGAGGCTTTAATAGAAGGTTTATTCATTTATTTTATCATCGTTTCTTCTTAATGACTGTCATTTTATAACGTATTTCCGCTGCACTATTTCTTTCTATTTCTATTTTTTCATTTAAAGCACTTTGTTGAAAGGTGCTATATAAATAAACGTGCCCCGCCTGCATACGAGTCATTTTGTTGTGAGGGCTTTTGAATTCCTCATCATTTAAATCAACATTTGGAAGAAAACTGTATCACAATCTCAACGAATCCTTTGGCTCAGGTATAAACATCGACACCGACAACTACTTTCAAACGACTGAAGACTTTAGTTTTTGTCGCTGCTTTTTATAAAATCTAGTAGCTATGCATCGTTGACACTGCACTGTGCCGTTTACCCTTTAAATATTCACCTGCTTTACAGTGTATGTGTTGCAGAGAGAAGTTAGCATTGTGAAGGACTCCCTTGACAAAAAGCCAATGGGATTTTCCCATTGGAACCAGCCCATAGGTGCAGCTGGGAATGATCCCAAATATAATATATTGTTCACAATGCTGCTAGCGCTAACCGGAAAAACCAACACTTTTCTATTTGAACTGAAAGTCGGGAAAGGGGCGGGGCTACATAAGGTGAATAAAAGCGGGGATACGTTGTCAAATATTGCTGTCATATAAACAATAAAATATTTCTGTGAGTTTGCAGCGCCTTCCCTCCAAAGAAAGAGACACTCTGTGGACTCGGGGGCTTTACGGTTTATTCCCCTCCAGAGCTGAAGTGGTGTGTAATCAGCTCAGTGTTTCATGGCTGATCTGCTGGAACAAAGTGTGCAGACCCTCTCCATGAGACTTCACTGAAACACTCTCTGTTCCTCTGCTCTCTGCAGGCGGTGCAGACCTTCATGCGTTGAAGCAGCGTGTCAGGAATGATGGAAGATACCTATTAAGTTAAGACTTGGAAACGCTCCGGTATAAATCATGTCAACGGTCATTTACAGGAATGGAGACGTAGAGATCCAGAATAAACACATGATACGCTGCTGTGTTGTTATTCCAATACTCTCCTCTCCATCTCATTTCCTTTCCTTTCCTTCTGTTTTTATTTGCAGAGCCTCACCTGTTATACTCCAATGTAACGGGAAAACAACTAAAGAAAGACTAAATAGTAATAATAATAATAGAATGTCTCCACTGATCTGTGTTATAAGTGTGATTTATGTTTGATTCCAATCGCTTTTTATAGTCAAAATCAGCAAATTTGCCGAGCTCCGCTACAACTACGGGTAGTGATGAGAAGTGAGGCGGGGACGAGCTCTGCCTCCCGTAAGCCCACAGAAACTGGCTGGAGCTGGCTGGCACTTATTTTGTGAGCGCGCTCAAGCCAGTTTACTGCGGGGTGAGGTGAGGCACAGACGAGCTCTGCCTCCCCTCAGAATGCGTCACCCCACAGAAACTGGCTGGAAAGCGGCCCTGAGCGCGTGCCTGCACCGTCTCACTGTATGTCACCAATGTAATGTTTGTAGATCTCTTTATTACATTTATCCTCGCCATCCAGTCTCTAAAGAACTGATTTCACGTATATATGATATTTAGGCTCGCTGGTCTCATCGTACAACGGCAATGAGAAAAGCACCAGGGGAGGCAGCCATAACCTCTGCCGCACTGCAGGGGGCGCACGTGAGCCCACAGGTTCTTGTTGCTGCTGTTATTCTACGCAGAGAAGGTAGACGCGAACAACAAACTAGACTTTTGAAACTACAGGAAGATAAGGAGGACTTTTACAAAAAAGTAATAGAGAGTGTTGTCCAGAAGGAGAGCATGGACTTCATCTTCAAGTCAAGGTAAGACCACCATTGTAATGAACATGGGATCTTACTAAGAAAAACAATCCAATATTTAAATGTTGGGTATCCTTTTGTTGAACGTCCGGTTTAAAATGAATCGAAGCATCAAACTAAAAAGCTTTTGTAAATAACCGAATATTTCATCAGGTCAATATAATATTTTGGTAAATCTGACCTCTGAAGAGTCAGTGGCCGCACCAGCCAAACCGCACCGCACGTCACTGCTGACCCATCACGATCTAGTATCCCTATTATCCACTATCTACCGATCACCTCACTATCTATCGAGCTATCCTATCATCTAGCTATCACGTCATCTATCCATCCCCACGCTCGCTATCGCGATCTATCCATCGTAGCCTCTATCGATCTAGCCAACCATCCAGCCATCGAGCGATGCGCGCGAGCGGCGCGAGCCAGCGTCCAGCGCGCGAGCGCGCGCGAGCGAGCGAGCGAGCCGAGCGAGCGAGGCCAGCCAGCCAGCGAGCGAGCGAGCGAGCCAGGAGCCAGCGAGCGATGCGAGCGAGCCAGCCAGCCGCGAGCGAGCCCGCCAGCGAGCGAGCCAGCGAGCGAGCCAGCGAGCGAGGAGCCAGCCAGCCAGCGAGAGAGCCAGCCAGCGAGCGAGCTGAGGAGAGCGAGCGAGCGAGCGAGCGCAGCCAGCCAGCCAGCGAGCGAGCGAGCGAGCCAGCGAGCGAGCCAGCGAGCCAGCCAGCCAGCCAGCCAGCGAGGAGCGAGCGAGCCAGCGAGCGAGCCAGCCAGCCAGCGAGCCAGCCAGCCAGCGAGAGCCAGCCAGCCAGCGCGAGCCAGCCAGCGAGCCAGCAGCGAGCCAGCGAGCGAGCGATGCCAGCGAGCGAGCCAGCCAGCCACCAGCGAGCGAGCGAGGAGCGATCGAGCGAGCCAGCGAGCGAGCGAGCCAGCCAGCCAGCGAGCGAGCGAGCCAGCCAGCCGCCAGCGAGCGAGCCAGCGAGCCAGCGAGCGAGCGAGCGAGCGAGCGAGCGAGCCAGCCAGCGAGCGAGCGAGGAGCGAGCCAGCGAGAGCGCGAGCGAGCGAGCCAGCCAGTCCAGCGAGCGAGCGAGCCAGCGGGCCAGCCAGCCAGCGCGCGAGCGAGCGAGCGAGCCAGCGAGCGAGAGAGCGCGCCAGCCAGCGAGCCAGCGCGCGCGCGAGCGAGCGAGCGAGCCTAGCGAGCCAGCGAGCGAGCCAGCGAGCCAGCGAGCGAGCGAGCGAGCCAGCGAGCCAGCCAGCCAGCGAGCGAGCGAGCCAGCGAGCCAGCCAGCCAGCGAGAGAGCGAGCGAGAGAGCGAGCCAGCCAGCGAGCCAGCCAGCGAGCGACCAGGAGCCAGCGAGCAGCCAGCGAGCCAGCGAGCGAGCGGAGCGAGCGAGCCAGCGAGCCAGCCAGCCAGCCTCGAGCCAGCCAGCGAGCGAGCCAGCGAGCCAGCGAGCGAGCAGGAGCGCGCGAGCGAGCCAGCGAGCCAGCCAGCCAGCGAGCGAGCGCGAGCGAGCGAGCCAGCGAGCGAGCCAGCCAGCCAGCGCGCGAGCGAGCCAGCCAGCGAGCGAGAGAGCCCAGCCCAGCCAGCGAGAGAGCCAGCCAGCGAGCCAGGAGCGTAGCGAGCGAGCGAGAGGAGCCAGCCAGCGAGCCAGCGAGCGAGCGAGCGAGCCAGCGAGCCAGCCAGCCAGCCCAGCGAGGAGCCAGCCAGCGAGCCATGCGAGCGAGCGAGCGAGCGCCAGCCAGCAGCGAGCGACCAGCCAGCGAGCGAGCGAGCCAGCAGCGAGCGAGCGAGCCCGCCAGCCAGCGAGCGAGCTAGCCAGCCAGCCAGCGAGCCAGCGACCGAGAGAGCGAGCGATCAGCCATCCAGCCAGCCAGCCAGCCAGCCAGCCAGCCAGCCAGCGAGCGAGCCAGCGAGCCAGCCAGCCAGCGAGCGAGGCGCCAGCCCGCCAGCCAGCCAGCTAGCCAGCCAGCCAGCCAGCGAGAGAGCCAGCCAGCTAGCCGAGCGAGGCGAGCGAGCGAGCGAGCGAGCGAGCGAGCAGCAGCCAGCCAGCGAGCCGCCCGCCAGCGAGCGAGCGAGCCAGCGAGCGAGCGAGCGAGCGAGCCAGCCAGCCAGCGAGCGAGCGAGCCAGCCAGCCAGCGATCCAGCGACCGAGAGAGCGAGCGAGCGAGCCAGCCAGCCAGCCAGCCAGCCAGCGAGCCAGCGAGCCAGCGAGCCAGCCAGCCAGCAGCGAGGCAGCCAGCCAGCCAGCGATCGAGGCAGCCAGCCAGCCAGCGAGCCAGCCAGCCAGCCAGCCAGCCAGCCAGCGAGCGAGCCAGCGAGCCAGCCAGCCAGCGCGAGGCAGCCAGCCACCCAGCCAGCTAGCCAGCCAGCCAGCGAGCGAGCAGCCACCAGTCCAGCCATCAGCCAGCGAGCCAGCGAGCCAGCCAGCCACCAGCCAGCGAGCAGCCAGCCAGCCAGCAGCCAGCGAGCCAGCCAGCAGCGAGCGATCAGCCAGCCAGCCAGCCAGCCCAGCCAGCAGCGAGCCAGCCAGCCAGCCAGCGAGATAGCCAGCCAGCGAGCCAGCGAGCGAGCGAGCGAGCGAGCGAGCGAGCTAGCCATCCAGCCAGCGAGCGAGCCAGCCAGCGATGCGAGCGAGCCAGCGAGCGCTAGACGATCCAGCCGCCAGCTAGCGATCGATAGCCAGCCAGGAGTCCATATCCTCATAGAAGCTATCGAGCTATCCATCCATCCATCCAGCCATCCACGCCAGCTATCATCCAGCCAGCTATCTATCATCATCCATCCAGCTATCTATTCATCCATCCATCCATCCATCTATCCATCCATCCATCCATCCATCCATCCATCTATCCATCTATCCATCCATCCATCTATCTATTCATCCATCCACCCATCCATCTATCCATCCCATCCATCTATCCTCATCCATCATCTATCTATCCATCCATCCATCCATCCATCTATCCATCTATCCATCTCCATCCATCTATCCATCCATCCATCCATCTATCCATCCATTCCATCCATCCATTCATCCATCCATCATCCATCCATCCATCCACACCTGGTGTGTCTCTCACAGCTCCAAACATTGCCGTACATTTTGAAATATACGTTTTTTTTTAATCCTATATTGGTATATAAATAGTTAGTTTCTCGCCTGATAAAACTGTTTATAACTTAATAACAGTTAATAAAGAAGCTTTTAAACGGTTTGTTTTGGCAAGTAAAGGATGATGAAGCTGTAGACGCTATTGCATTATGCTCTGAATGGAAGTGCTACGACATTATGCCCCATTGCCCTCTCGTCTCACACTTTACTCTCCTCTTATATCCTTTTCTTTTCTCATTCTTTACTCCTTCCTCTCCTCTGCTTCTTCATTTCATTCTCATCTCCTGTTCGGCTTCCTTATTCCCCCTGTTGTCTTTCCTCTCTCCTCCATCTCCTCTTCTGACATTGACAAATTTTCTCCTAACTACAGTTCTCTCTCTCTCTCTCTCTCTCTCTCTCTCTCTCTCCTCTCTCTCTCGCTCTCTCTCTCTCTCTCTCTCTCGGCAGCAGACTCCAGATATATGACTCCTATGAGACGATAAACACAGGCGTACAGCTGGTGTGTGTGTGTGTGGTGTGTGTGTGTGTGTGTGTGTGTGTGTGTAATGGATCGGTTAATATGCCTGGGAGGATACAAGTATCATGTATCATGCTTTACTTGGCCACTGTTACCCGTCTTGATACATCACACTCAACCTGTGTGTTGAGAAACACTGTTCTTCACACTTAATGCGTTTGTTGTTCTTGACAGCAAAAAGATTTACAGCCATTTAACTCGGGGGGGGGGGGGGGGGCTACACACACATGCTTTTATGCTGCGTCCACATCGTGGTTTAATAATGAGTTAGCTGTCATTGGCATCGTGTTGCACCAGAAATAACCTGTCAATCAAACATTGCACATTTGACTTTTGTTGATATGTTGTATTTTTACCGTCTTTTAAAACAAAAAGCTAAACTCTTTTGAAAAGTTGCAGTTTCTTTGGGGCTGTGTGTCGGGCCCTTGTTTTTTGCTTTCAACTGTGGTTTTAGGAAAGTTCATTAGATCAGAGTTGATCAGATAAAGTCTTCACAAATAGAAAAGGGAATCATTGTAATAATAATCTCCACCCACGTTAAAGGTGGGGTAGGTAAGAACGGAGGAACCGGCTCGAGGGCGCTAGAATTTGAAAATAAACAGCCGGAACAAATCTGCCACTTCCTCACCGAGCCCCCTCCTCAAAACACGTGTCTTCCCTCCCAGAGCGGTCAGCGCAGCGCCTCCACAGATCCGGCGCCCCATGTATTAAATTCATGATAGCAAACACTCGTTAGCTGGCAGTCAGAAATGTAGCTTATGTTAGCTAAATATGTTTGCAAAAAAAAAAGTTGCCAGCTAGTCGCTCGTTAGCATGTCGGAAAGAAAGCCATCTTATGAATATATAATTGTATTTGCATTGGCAGAGAGGTTGGGATACTAGTCCTGAAGCGTTCGTGATATAAAGGTGCTAAGAAAAAACTAATATGCTATAAAGCCTCATAATTCATTTCAGGTTTTACTGTAACATCTTTGAAAGCCAGGTTCCTTTGGGACTCAACAATAGGCCTCACTACCCGGTCATTGATCAAGCGCCAGGGGTAAATGACCCTTTCCCCCTCTGTGATTGGCTCGGGGTCGGTGAGGGTCAAACTCCAATAAAGCGAGCGGCATAAATGTTCTATAACTCTGAACGAGCCGCGGAGCTCCGTTCCTCTCACAGCCATTGTGTTAAATTGGGTGACGTACTTCGGTTATATTTGTCCCTGCTTTATTTCCTCGCCCACACAGCACCTCCCTGACCCTCGCAGGCAGGACATCGTACCTGTTTGGGAAGATGGATAACCCGTCGCTTCCTTTAGATAATGATCTGTATTCAACGCAGTGTGACTCAGACAGGATGTAATCCCACATGGGGTCTTAACCCATGTGGTGTCTCTACTTTAAAGAGTCCTCTCCTGCTGATGTTCAGGTGTATCCAGTATGTAGTGTCTCTACTTTAAAGAGTCCTCTCCTGCTGATGTTCAGGTGTATCAGTATAGTGTCTCTACTTTAAAGAGTCCTCTCCTGCTGATGTTCAGGTGGATATCAGTATGTAGCGTCTCTACTTTAAAGAGTCCTCTCCTGCTGATGTTCAGGTGTATATCAGTAGTAGTGTCTGTACTTTAAAGAGTCCTCTCCTGCTGATGTTCAGCTGTATATCAGTGTGTAGTGTCTCTACTTTAAAGAGTCCTCTCCTGATGATGTTCAGGTGTATATCAGTATGTAGTGTCTCTACTTTAAAGAGTCCTCTCCTGCTGATGTTCAGGTGGTATATCAGTATGTAGTGTCTCTACTTAAAGAGTCCTCTCCTGCTGATGTTCAGGTGTATATCAGCATGTAGTGTCTCTACTTTAAAGAGTCCTCTCCTGCTGATGTTCAGGTGTATATCAGTATTTAGTGTCTCTACTTAAAGAGTCCTCTCCTGCTGATGTTCAGGTGTATATCAGTATGTAGTGTCTCTACTTTAAAGAGTCCTCTCCTGCTGATGTTCAGGTGTATATCAGTATGTAGTGTCTCCACTTTAAAGAGTCCTCTCCAGCTGATGTTCAGGTGCATATCAGTATGTACTGTCTCTACTTTAAAGAGTCCCTCCTGCTGATGTTCAGGTGTATATCAGTATGTAGTGTCTCTACTTTAAAGAGTTCTCTCCTGCTGATGTTCAGGTGTATATCAGTGTGTGGTGTCTCTACTTTAAAGAGTCCTCTCCTGCTGATGTTCAGGTGTATATCAATGTATTGTCTCTACTTTAAAGAGTCCTCTCCTGCTGATGTTCAGGTGTATATCAGTATGTAGTGTCTCTACTTTAAAGAGTCCTCTCCTGCTGATGTTCAGGTGTAATCAGTATGTAGTGTCTCTACTTTAAAGAGTCCTCTCTGCTGATGTTCAGGTGTATATCAGTATGTAGTGTCTCCACTTTAAAGAGTCCTCTCCTGCTGATGTTCAGGTGTATATCAGTATGTAGTGTCTCTACTTTAAAGAGTCCCTCTCCTGCTGATGTCCAGGTGTATATCAGTATGTAGTGTCTCTACTTTAAAGAGTCCTCTCCTGCTGATGTTCAGGTGTATATCAGTATGTAGTGTCTCTACTTTAAAGAGTCCTCTCCTGCTGATGTTCAGGTGATCAGTATGTAGTGTCTCTACTTTAAAGAGTCCTCTCCTGCTGATGTTCAGGTGTATATCAGTATGTGGTGTCTCTACTTTAAAGAGTCCTCTCCTGCTGATGTTCAGGTGTATATCAGTATGTAGTGTCTCTACTTTAAAGAGTCCTCTCCTGCTGATGTTCAGGTGTATATCAGTATGTAGTGTCTCTACTTTAAAGAGTCCTCTCCTGCTGATGTTCAGGTGTATATCAGTATGTGGTGTCTCTACTTTAAAGAGTCCTCTCCTGCTGATGTTCAGGTGTATATCAGTATGTGTGTCTCTACTTTAAAGAGTCCTCTCCTGCTGATGTTCAGGTGTATATCAGTATGTAGTGTCCTACTTTAAAGAGTCCTCTCCTGCTGTTTCAGGTGTATATCAGTATGTAGTGTCTCTACTTTAAGAGTCCTCTCCTGCTGATGTTCAGGTGTATATCAGTATGTAGTGTCTCCACTTTAAAGAGTCCTCTCCTGCTGATGTTCAGGTGTATATCAGTATGTAGTGTCTCTACTTTAAAGAGTCCTCTCCTGCTGATGTCCAGGTGTATATCAGTATGTAGTGTCCTCTACTTAAAGAGTCCTCTCCTGCTGATGTTCAGGTGTATATCAGTATGTAGTGTCTCTACTTTAAAGAGTCCTCTCCTGCTGATGTTCAGGTGTATCAGTATGTAGTGTCTCTACTTTAAAGAGTCCTCTCCTGCTGATGTTCAGGTGTATATCAGTATGTGGTGTCTCTACTTAAAGAGTCCTCTCCTGCTGATGTTCAGGTGTATATCAGTATGTAGTGTCTCCACTTTAAAGAGTCCCTCCTGCTGATGTTCAGGTGTATATCAGTATGTAGTGTCTCTACTTTAAAGAGTCCTCTCCTGCTGATGTCCAGGTGTATATCAGTATGTAGTGTCTCTACTTTAAGAGTCCTCTCCTGCTGATGTTCAGGTGTATATCAGTATGTAGTGTCTCTACTTTAAAGAGTCCTCTCCTGCTGATGTTCAGGTGTATATCAGTATGTAGTGTCTCTACTTTAAAGAGTCCTCTCCTGCTGATGTTCAGGTGTATATAGTATGTAGTGTCTCTACTTTAAAGAGTCCTCTCCTGCTGATGTTCAGGTGTATATCAGTATGTGGTGTCTCTACTTTAAAGAGTCCTCTCCTGCTGATGTTCAGGTGTATATCAGTATGTAGTGTCTCTACTTTAAAGAGTCCTCTCCTGCTGATGTTCAGGTGTATATCAGTCTGTGGTGTCTCTACTTTAAAGAGTCCTCTCTCCTGCTGATGTTCAGGTGTATATCAGTATGTGGTGTCTCTACTTTAAAGAGTCCTCTCCTGCTGATGTTCAGGTGTATATCAGTATGTAGTGTCTCTACTTTAAAGAGTCCTCTCCTGCTGATGTTCAGGTGTATATCAGTCTGTGGTGTCTCTACTTTAAAGAGGAAAGGGAAACCCCCCAAAAAGCAGAAAAGTAACCTCTTTAAAAAGGTTCTTTACGGGTTAACAATAATATAAAATACCACACAGTGGATTATGAGCTCCAGGATGACTCACGGTCAGAACGCTCAGACTGATTAAGACCTACGGGAACACGTCCGTCACTTTAAGTCCGAAAGCATCAACTGAGTCCACATCAGAGCCAGGATCAACTCATCCTAAAAACCAGAGACACGTTAATCCTGCTGTCTGAGTCTGCATCGACGCTTCAATCCACGTCCGACGTGTTCATCTCAAATGGCAGCCGTTTGTCTTAATTATTATCTGGAGTCCAGTCTCCTGAAACCAGAACCATGACGCTCCTCGTTCCTCTCTTTTGGGCTGAAACGGGTCGAAAGCGATAAATACTCTCCTTTCTGTGTTTTCCTGTCCTTAACGTCCTCGTGTTTCTCCTTCTCAGAACTCGTTGCTCTGGCGTCTTTATCGTCCAAAACGCTGCCCGACAGGGTCTCTCATAACGGAGCTCCTTATCTCGTCCATGCAATCGCGATCCATCCATGAAGACCTGAACACAGTCTTTGTACGTGAGACTTTGTTTGGGGCAGCTTCTCGTGAAGTGTTTCTGTTTCTAAACCCAGATGAATACGAGGGCTCAGGAGACGAGACACATTTCTGCTGCATCTGTTTATTTGCCGTTTCCTCCGCAGGCCTCATGAAACAAAGACAATCTGAAATGACTGTTTTACAGCTTAGATGCTATACATATGTGCAACTGAATGAGCACCACGCGCTGTACAACCACGCTGCTCTCCGCTGGTTCTTCCACGCGGTGCAGAAAGAGTTCATCCTGGTTTAACCTCACAGGTAAATATGAAGTATGAACTTTAAGAGCAACTCAAGACACTTGTTTGAATGAACTTTTAATAGAATTGCATTTATTCCAATTTTTATTTTAATTTGATTATATTAAAGGGGACCTATCATGCAAAATGCACGTCTTTTATACATCGACATGTGTCGCCGGTGCGTCGGGGAACTCGCGTCAGAAAATAAAACCCTCTCTCTTTCTCCGTACCCAAAGCTTTTAAAAACGGAGGTACAACGAGCGGATACAGATTTGCTGCCGATATTACGTAATTTCAGATGGTGGCCCCACGGAGAGGTGCTATCAGAAACGATGCCTGACGTGTTTTGGACGTAATCTCGTCTTTGTTTACATTAGCCTCGCTAACACTCAGAGCTAACCTGTACTGGAGAGCACGTGTGTTTAAAAAGCAGGAAATAAAAAAAAGAACTCACCTTGAAATAAGGTTTGAAATAATCCTTGATGTGGTTTAGAACAGGATGGCGTTTTATCACAGCAAAATTTAACTTTATCTCTCGGTAGAATTCTGATCAGGCATTAGCTCCGCCTCCTCTTCTTCTTTTTTTTAAGCTAAGGACCCAGAATCCGCGTTTCTCTAACAGGGCTGCAACAGAGGGGTTTGAGCAGACTGAGGCGTGGCTACAACGGGTGATCTGTTTGGTATTTTGAAAAAAACATTTTGCATAGGTATGGCCCGACAATAAGCCTGATAGGTCCACTTTAAGTCCCGTGTTGCTATCAAGTGTTCTTCTCCTGGGAAGGGGGGCTTAGTATTGCTTTTGAAAAAATGCTGTACACATAAAGTTTGATTTGATGAATCGGAGCTGCACGAAGTCTCGTCGTTCTAATTGACGTGTGATCTCGACAGCACAGCAGCCGTTACGAGAGAAGCCAAAACAACACTCTTTCAGCTGATCGCCACAATCTGATTACTGACCTAATCCCTGTGTCAGCCGTCAGTCAGCCGGAGGAGGAGACGGGAAGACGTGATTTAAATGAACTCAAACCAGCAGAGACAAAGGCTTCTTCATTTCTGCACAAGCGGTAGGGTGCACACGTGCTACAACGATCATAAAGGATGCAGATATAAAAACCCAAAGGTTCCACATGAAGAAACATCTCCAGCAACTTGACAGCAGCGTTTAGAGGACATTCAGCAGCTTGAGGAGACGTGCAGCGTCTACTGAAAGCTGCAGAAACCAGACGCTGGAGAAGCTCAAACACAACGGAGACCAGGGGACACTAAAGAGTGACGCACACAGCTGGGAGACCAGGGGACACTAAAGAGTGACACACACAGCTGGAGACCAGGGGGCACTAAAGAGTGACGCGCACAGCTGGGAGACCAGGGGACACTAAAGTGACGCATACAGCTGGGAGACCAGGGGACACTAAAGAGTGACGCGCACAGCTGGGAGACCAGGGGACACTAAAGAGTGACGCATACAGCTGGGAGACCAGGGGACACTAAAGAGTGACACACAGCTGGAGACCAGGGGACACTAAAGAGTGACGCGCACAGCTGGGAGACCAGGGACACTAAAGAGTGACGCACACAGCTGGGAGACCAGGGGACACTAAAGAGTGACGCACACAGCTGGGAGACCAGGGACACTATAGAGTGACGCACACAGCTGGGCGACCAGGGGACACTAAAGAGTGACACACACAGCTAAGACCAGGGGACACTACAGAGTGACGCACACAGCTGGGAGGCCAGGGGACACTAAAGAGTGACGCACACAGCTGAGAGACCAGGGGACACTACAGAGTGAGGCACACAGCTGGGAGACCAGGGGACACTAAGAGTGACGCACACAGCTGGAAGACCAGGGACACTAAAGAGTGACGCACACAGCTGGGAGACCAGGGGACACTAAAGAGTGACGCACACAGCTGGGAGACCAGGGGACACTAAAGAGACACACACAGCTTGGAGTCCAGGGGACACTAAAGAGTGACGCACACAGCTGGGAGACCATGGGGACACTAAAAAGTGACGCACACAGCTGGGAGACCAGGGGACACTAAAGAGTGACGCACACAGCTGAGACCAGGGGACATTAAAGAGTGACGCGCACAGCTGGGGACCAGGGGACACTAAAGAGTGACGCACACAGCTGGGAGACCATGGGACACTAAAAAGTGACGCACACAGCTGGGAGACCAGGGGACACTAAAGAGTGACGCACATAGCTGGAGACCAGGGGACACTAAAGAGTGACGCACATAGCTGGAGACCAGGGGACACTAAAGAGTGACACACACAGCTGGGAGACCAGGGGACACTAAAGAGTGACGCACACAGCTGGAGACCAGGGGACACTAAAGAGTGACGCACATAGCTGGGAGACCAGGGGACACTAAAGAGTGACGCACACAGCTGGAGACCAGGGGACACTAAAGAGTGACGCACATAGCTGGGAGACCTCATCTCATAACTCTCAGTGTATCTGAAATGATAGGTTAGCTACGTTAGCTAGCTAGCTCACAGCAGACCTGCAGAGACACCAGACGGAGTCATGTGATGACAGTCGTCCAGCTTCATCTCCCTGAACGTCACCAAGCGCTCCGTGTGTTCGACCCAGTGAACGTCTTGAACGTCAGGACATTTCCTCTAATGGGACCAAACCTTTCGCCCCGGTGCACCAACACACATGGAGATCTGGAGGATGTGAAGACGTCCTGCTGGGCTTTGAACCGCCCACATGTCCCGTTTCCATGCTTTCCAAACAGACGAATGCAGGCCTGGCCGTGCGTGGGCGATATAATGAGTCAATGTGCAGGGAAACATGCGGTGTGTGGCACACGCGTGTGTTAATCACACACCGTCAGAGTCAGATGTTCTGCGACACGAGAAAGACTCTCGCTGTGAAGCAAGAACATTGTTCAAACCGATAACACGCACTGCTGCTAATGATGGGGATATTTCAGTTATTACTGTCGAAGTCATCCTGCAAAGAGCTTCATTAAAACGGCACGTTCAATTCCGTTCCGTTGCACACACATATTTATGATACCCATAAAATCTGATGGTTTGATAAACACGTTAAATAGATGATAAATAGACACCAAGAGAGTGTGTTAGTGTTGAACATGTTACTGGATTTCAATATAATGTCCGTCCAACTCCTAAAAATAAACATTTCTACTACGAAACTAATTTAAATATGAATAACAACACTTTCCTGGTTGATCTGTTTGCAAGGCATCGAGCCCTGCTGCCACATTGATTGGATGCCATAGCAACCAAACATCCCATCTGTTATTGATAGTTTACAGCTTATGGATTATGGACAGAGAAATCCTTTAAAGACTGGACCAATCCCTGGAGGTCCTGTGAGCTGTCGTAGTTCAGCTGTGCCACTTCGGAGTAACATAATGACCTTATAGAAGACTTCCATATGGAGCTAATGGCTTTCAATCGTCAGGGACAACTCTCTGGAGGACGGCCAGAGATGTCCGACAGGCATTGGAAACGTTACGAGTGATGTCGGCAGGATGAACAGTAATTGCTGGCCGGAGCCTCATTGATTTCCTCCAATGAACTCAAGCTCCATAATGTCTCGGGACGTCAACACCATTTTAAGCGAGAGCTGAAATTGTTTCCACACGGAGTCAAATAACTCAGACTAATTGTCTCTGCAGCGGCGGAGCACGAGAAGGACGATGTTACGCCTTTATGAAATCTCATTTGTGCTTTTGTGTAAAAGAAAAAGTATATTATTAGAACATTTCTCATCTGCAGGTTCAGGAGTGTTCCTTATATCCTTTTTGTAATATGAGACATTTCAGAAGACGAGAACGACGGTAACCGCCTTCACTTTCTGTTGTTCATTTGTTCCACATTGTGTTTTTGGTTCCTACCTTCTTTATGTGCAGCAGTAATAGAGGCGGAACTAATCTGCGGTGTTTTGTGTTCCACCTGTTGGAAAATAAGGGAAACATGCAGCTAAAGTGATCAGCCTCTCTGGGTGACTAGCAGCCTACGAGGTAAGTGTTCGTGCTGGTTGTGTGTGTAATTGTGTGCGGTTGAGCTGCAGGTTATGTGTGTGTATGCTATGCGCTAGCTTGTGCTACATGCTATTGTTAGCTTGTGCTACATGCTATTGTTAGCTTGTGCTACATGCTATTGTTAGCTTTTGCTACATGCTATGCGCTAGCTTGTGCTACATGCTATGCGCTAGCTTGTGCTACATGCTATGTTAGCTTGTGCTACATGCTATTGTTAGCTTTTGCTACATGCTGTGTGGGATGTGTGCCGTTTATTGTTTCATTTAGCGGCATTAACAGTGATGACATATTACACATTTATTTATTGTTTACCTTTTATATTTGTCTGTATTATAACCCAGTTCTCACGGGTTGGAATAGGTCCCACAAAATAAACCCCGTATTTTAAAACAAGACCTCAGCCTCGTGTCATTTACTGGAGGGAACTATCAAAACTGTTTCAAAATGAAAAATAATTGAATTGACATTTAGGTTTAAGCATCACTTTTTGTTAATTTCCTATTTAAAAAAAAGACCAAAACTCTAACCCAGCCTGGACCGTACCAAGTGGTGCCATGCAGGGGTGTAGTAGTGCTATTTGATATATTAGGATGTGTGTTGAAGTCAAGCAGAGAAAGTGCAGACATAATGACTTCTGGTCCTCTGAGAACCACAATAGGACATTTCTGTTGTTGTATAAGTTTGTGTTTTATAAATTATAAATTATAACTTTTTTCAGTACAATCTAGGGATGTAACGATACCAAAAACTCACGGTACGATAATATCGCGATAAAAATTCCACGGTACGATATTTATCGTGATATTGACAAATAAAGGGAAAAATCACTAAAGGCTGCTGTTACCTGCCACCTGACCCTCCTGCACATTAGTCAGTTCATTCGCAGCACGTGGCGCATGCAGGGCAGACGAGGATAACTGGCTCCCTCTGCGCTCTACGAGATAACCAGTGACACGTGCATTTACAGAAGTACATAAAAAGCCATGGTTTGAGTAGATACAAGATTTACGATCGCTGGGCGGCTGTGGCTCAGGTTGGGAGGCTGTGGCTCAGGTTGGGCGGCTGTGGCTCAGGTTGGGAGGCTGTGGCTCAGGTTGGGCGGCTGTGGCTCAGGTTGGGGCTGTGGCTCAGGTTGGGCGGCTGTGGCTCAGGTTGGGAGCTGTGGCTCAGGTTGGGCGGCTGTGGCTCAGGTTGGGCGGCTGTGGCTCAGGTTGGGAGGCTGTGGCTCAGGTTGGGAGGCTGTGGCTCAGGTTGGGCGGCTGTGGCTCAGGTTGGGAGGCTGTGGCTCAGGTTGGGAGGCTGTGGCTCAGGTTGGGCGGCTGTGGCTCAGGTTGGGAGGCTGTGGCTCAGGTTGGGCGGCTGTGGCTCAGGTTGGGAGGCTGTGGCTCAGGTTGGGCGGCTGTGGCTCAGGTTGGGCGGCTGTGGCTCAGGTTGGGAGGCTGTGGCTCAGGTTGGGGGCTGTGGCTCAGGTTGGGCGGCTGTGGCTCAGGTTGGGCGGCTGTGGCTCAGGTTGGGCGGCTGTGGCTCAGGTTGGGAGGCTGTGGCTCAGGTTGGGAGGCTGTGGCTCAGGTTGGGAGGCTGTGGCTCAGTGGATAGTGTGCTGGACTTCGAATCTACTGTCCACAGTACTGAATGTATGTAAGTTGCTTTGGATAAAAGCGTCTAACAAGTGACATGTAATGTAATAAAAGCATAAACTGTAAGGGTTGAAACCTATCGGGTGGAAATGAGCTGTTTACTAAGAAGCCTGATGGGGGGTAAAGAGAAGCTCAGATTAAAAAATAAAGGGGTTCTTCTTCTCTTGATGTTGTAATATTTAAGGACTTCTTCTCAATTTGAGACAGTTTAAAATGACAAGACTGGCGCTTATAGGACTTTGTCGTTTGTGTGTTGTACAAAGTCTTATTGTTAACTAAAAGTGTAACGTAGAGGCGACTTTTGACTTTTGACCCAGAAACAACAACAACAACAACAACAACAACAACTCAAAGACAATGCATTGAGTATGAAGTACTATGAATCATCATGCATGGTATATGGATGCTTCCTATTTATCATTTTGAGTACGATTTCCGATAAACCCGAGCCCGAGCCCGAGCACAGAGAAAGTCGGAGCGGAGGACCTTGAAACTGGAGGATTATATATATTTATATTTCTCAGGTTTGAACGCACTTTTGGGATGCTCACAAAGTGAAAGACACTCACTTAGAAGTATGCCATTTGGAAGGCATCTGGAGCATGCTGAGATGTACAAAAAAAGCCAATTAGATATCGTAACCAAAAGGAAGGTTAGATTTCATGTTTTTTATTTTAAGATTTCTCGCCTTTTTCAGGTGTCATTCTTTAACGAAATCCTCCACCGGATTTGTTCTGAGAACTTCAAATGTTGTCAGAACCATCTAAAGGCCTTAAGGATGGAAAGTTATCGAACTCTTGAGTTTAATGCAAACAAAACGTTAAATATCTTCAGATATAACAGACCCTATTTCAACCAAAAATACTTTCAAGGAGACAAGCGAACAGGAAGTGGTGAAACACTGACTCGTTTCCAGGCTTCAGGACTCCTTCCTGTCCAATGTTCTAATTCTTGAGTTTAATGCAACAACATGTTAAAAGATCTCTTCAGCTTCGTTCAGCCACAGACCCCATTTCAGGCTAACCAAAAACGTATTCAGAAAACCTATACAACTGATCCGGAAGTGGTGACATGCTGACCCATTCCCAGGTTTTAGGACTCATTCCTGGACTACCTATGTTGCAAATGTATTATCTTTTCAATTTACACACGGCATCTATTGCACGTCTGTCCGTCCTGGAGAGGGATCCCTCCTCTGCTGCTCTCCCTGAGCTTTCTCCCATGTTCCCTTTAAACTGTGGGGTTTCTCTGGAAGTTTTTCCTTGTACGATGTGAGGGTCTAAGGACAGAGGGTCTAAGGACAGAGGGTCTGAGGACAGAGGGTCTAAGGACAGAGGGTCTGAGGACAGAGGGTCTAAGGACAGAGGGTCTAAGGACAGAGGGTCTGAGGACACAGGGTCTAAGGACAGAGGGTCTGAGGACAGAGGGTCTAAGGACAGAGGGTCTGAGGACACAGGGTCTAAGGACAGAGGGTCTGAGGACAGAGGGTCTAAGGACAGAGGGTCTAAGGACAGAGGGTCTGAGGACAGAGGGTCTGAGGACAGAGGGGGACAGAAGGTCTGAGGACAGAGGGTCTGAGGACAGAGGGTCTGAGGACAGAGGGTCTGAGGACAGAGGGACTAAGGACAGAGGGTCTAAGGACAGAGGGTCTAAGGACAGAGGGTGTCGTATTGTCATACTGATATTCTGAACAAACTGTGAAGACCACTGAGACAAATGTAACATTGATTGATTGGTTCCTGCACCACTCGATGACAGTCCAATCCACAACAATGATTACGGGGAACTTACTTGAGTTACACATGTTGTCAGGGCCACCTGAAGGCCTGAGGGTGTCAGGGCCACCTGAAGGCCTTGAGGGTGTCAGGGCCACCTGAAGGCCTTGAGGATGAAATATTTTCTAATTCTTGAGTTTAATGCAACAAAATGTTAACATATCTTCAGATGTTCTAAACCACGACCCCATGTCAACAGACAAGTGATCAGGCAGCGGCGACACGCAGACTCATGGTTCCAGGACTCGTTCCTTCACCACGGGATGTCCTGGATGTTAAACCAAGCCACAGCAATGATCAGGGGGAACTTACTTGACTACATGTGTGGAGCCGTTGATCTGCGTGGCCGTGCAGGGCGCTCCGGACCCCAGGATGGACGGCCGGCGGTACCTCTTCCTCCCGCAGCACAGGATGATGAGGAAGGCACGGCGGAAGGACTTGTTGAGGAAGGCGTAGAGGATGGGGTTGAGCATGGAGTTAATGTATCCCAGCCACAGGCAGGCGATCCACAGCTGCTCCGGCACCGCGTAGTCTATAAAGGGGTCCACCACGTTGGTGACGAAGAAGGGCGCCCAGCAGAGGCAGAAACAACCCATGATGATGCACAGAGTCTTGGCAGCTTTGGTCTCCGTTCGCATGCGGTGGTTTCGTTGATGGTCGATACCGCCTCCTCCGCCTCCTCCCGCCCGTTGCAAGATGCTGATCTGCAGGGCGTGGGCTCGAGCCGTGATGTGTAGATCCTCTGGTAGGCCAGCACCATGAGGACCAGCGGGATGTAGAAGGCCACCACGGAGCAGGTGAGGGCGTACGGTTTGTTCACCATGAAGATACAGGAGGTGGAGTTACTGCCCTCGCTGTGGCGCCGCTGCTCGATCTGGGAGGGGGGCGAGTAGTAGAAATCAATTAACCCTTAATGGGAAAGCACATATATATATATATATATATATTGGAGAATTCATTGATTGTTATTTTCTATTGTGTTGGGAAACTAGTGAGTGTCCTCTTCCAACATGAGAGTAGCATGCTAACAAAGGTATCAACGGTAGCTGTGAGCATGACAGGATGTGTGATGACACCGTGGGACACACCGGGGACACACCGGGGGGACACGGGGGAGACACCGGGGACACAGAGAAGACATGAAAAAGTGCTTTTGCTCGATAGGAGGTCTTTAACTTCAAAAACATGTTCCAATGGATGAATAACGTAAGACTAAAACAAGCTGCCCTGTAGCGAGGAAGCAAACAACGACTCATCTTCATCACTTTCAACAACTCAAACTGTGTTGAATCAAGTCCTACAAAAAGCCTGCTGACTTCACAACAAGCCATTAACCCCCCCCCCCCCCCCTCCCTCTCAGATGAGCGCTCATAGCAGTTCGGCCCTGGGGGAGGCGCTGCTTGTTTCTCATTCATCTCACTAAAGCCACATTACATTGTCCTGCGCTCTCGTCTCTGTGGGGAGAGTACGGCTCGGAGAGG
>JAMFTG010000237.1:82500-117500 GCA_023974075.1 Chaenocephalus aceratus | reverse complement strand
GTGTGTGTGTGTGTGTGTGCTGAGAGCTCAGACCTGTTTCAGTGTGATAGGAAGCAGATGGAGTCAACCATGCGATCCCTACAGACCTCCAATACTCTCTAACCTGTTGTGTTTACAGTTGTGTGTGTGTGTGTGGTGTGTGTGTGTGTGTGTGTGTTCCATTGTACTTCTGTGTGCCTTTGCATGTCACAGACACGCCACAGTATGTTATCCGTATTTATTATATTTATTTATATTTTATTGTTTCCATTTGTCTACTTTTTATTTTTCTTATTTAGTTTTTTTCTGTTGATTTGATTCAATAATGCAATTCCTAATATCGGTATAATCAAACGAAAATGCAAAGGCTAAGTTAATGCACGGACACACGAAAACAGTGGGTGGTGGACGAGGACCGTTTTCCCATGCGGGGAGGCCCTCTGGTCATATTCTTCCTCGCGTGAACAGGCTTCTGAGGGACCCAGAGGGAGCTGTCCATCAAACACACTCCAACACAAGCCTTGAGAAAAGGTCTAATCAGACAGAGTGGAAACACCTGTGTGGTGGGACTTCAGGGGCTATACATGGCAGGAACAATAAGTCACTCCAAAGGACAAAGATAATTATCCCTGACTTTGGAGATTTAAAAGCCTTTCTACCACTCTGTTTGCTTTCATGGCACATTCCACCGTTAATGAAAGCTCCAAACAAACCACCTCTGCACTTCCTGCTGAGCGCCACGCGGGAGAGAGAAAGCTAGAAACTAACGGGGGAGAAAGTTTAATATAAGAGATTCTTGAAGTTGACCAGGAGCTGAAAGGAGCTGTAGTTCCTGTATAGCCCAACATTAGCCTCCTTTAGCTTAGCGGTGGTGACGTGAAGTCATGTGACCCGTGCAGTAGTTTCCTTTATAGCCCAGCATTAGCTTCCTTTAGCTTAGCGGTGTGACGTGAAGTCATGTGACCGTGCTGTAGTTCCTTTATAGCCCAACATTAGCCTCCTTTAGCTTAGCGGTGGTGACGTGAAGTCATGTGGACCGTGCTGTAGTTCCTTTATAGCCCAACATTAGCCACCTTTAGCTTAGCGGTGTTGACGTGAAGTCATGTGACCGTGCTGTAGTTCCTTTATAGCCCAACATTAGCCACCTTTAGCTTAGCGGTGTTGACGTGAAGTCATGTGACCGTGCTGTAGTTCCTTTAATAGCCCAACATTAGCCGCCTTTAGCTTAGCGGTGGTGACGTGAAGTCATGTGACCGTGCAGTAGTTCCTTTATAGCCCAACATTAGCCTCCTTTAGCTTAGCGGTGGTGACGTGAAGTCATGTGACCGTGCTGTAGTTCCTTTATAGCCCAACGTTAGCCTCCTTTAGCTTAGCGGTGGTGACGTGAAGTCATGTGACCGTGCTGTAGTTCCTTTATAGCCCAACGTTAGCCTCCTTTAGCTTAGCGGTGGTGACGTGAAGTCATGTGACCGTGCTGTAGTTCCTTTATAGCCCAACGTTAGCCTCCTTTAGCTTAGCGGTGGTGACGTGAAGTCATGTGACCGTGCTGTAGTTCCTTTATAGCCCAACGTTAGCCACCTTTAGCTTAGCGGTGGTGACGTGAAGTCATGTGACCGTGCTGTAGTTCCTTTATAGCCCAACATTAGCCACCTTTAGCTTAGCGGTGGGTGACGTGAAGTCATGTGACCGTGCTGTAGTTCCTTTATAGCCCAACATTAGCCTCCTTTAGCTTAGCGGTGGTGACGTGAAGTCATGTGACCGTGCTGTAGTTCCTTTATAGCCCAACATTAGCCTCCTTTAGCTTAGCGGTGTTGACGTGAAGTCATGTTGACTCATTGTTTTTTAGCCGCTTTCTTTTTTTAAATCGTCTTTAAAGTCGTGATGAATGTCTAAAGTTAAATGTGCAGCGAGGACTATTGAAACCCTCTCTCGTGTCTTAGGTGAGGACAAAATCAAAGTGTGTGAACACAACGACATACTTTGGCTTTCAGAAACCAGCCTCATGTAAATAATGTCTGAATTAAATGTCAGAAATAAACAGAGAGAACATTTTTGCAGATCAAAAGGAAACGCTCCATTTAAAAAGTGCTCGTGGTCAGGACGCGCTGCCATTCAACCGAGACATGTCTGCTTCTAATCTGCCCAGGTTAGTGTGTGTGTGTGTGTTGTGTGTGTGTGTGTGTGGTGTGTGTGTGTGTGTGAGAGAGAGAGTGTGTGTGTTTGCCTTTGTCCATCAATGCATACTTTTGCACAGAGTTGGAAGAAGTACTCAGAACCTTTAGTTACGTAAAAGTACAAATAATATGTTCTTAAAATACTTCATTACAAGTAAAAGTGGAAGTACTCAGATCTTGTACTTGAGTAACAGTAGAAGTACTCAGATATTGTACTTGAGTAAAAGTAGAAGTACTCAGATATTGTACTTGAGTAAAAATAGAAGTACTCAGATCTTGTACTTGAGTAAAAATAGAAGTACTCAGATATTGTACTTGAGTGAAGGTAGAAAGTACTCAGAGCTTGTACTTGAGTAAAAGTAGAAGTACTAGAATGTAGGAATACTCTGTTACAGTAAAAGTCCTGCATTCAAAATGGTACTCGAGTAAAAGTACAAAAGTATTAGCATCAAAACACATTTAAAATACAAAAGGTAAAAGTACTCATTATGCACCCATTTCAGAATAATATATATACAAGTAGTGCTGGAACGTAACTAAGTACACTTACTGAAGTACTGTACACTAGTACAAAATTGAGGTACTGGTACTTCACTTGAGTATTTTCACAAAATGCTTCTTTATACCTTTACTGAGTATTATTACACTGTACTTTTACTTGAGTTAATAATCTTAGTACTTCTTCCACCTGTGCATATAATTACAGATCAGCTAAATATACTAAGTATCACAAGTACTGCTTATGCAGAATGGATATTTTCACAGTATTATCTTATCCTATATTAAACCAAATACATGAACGAGCATTTTAATATTGTAGTTTGACAATGTGTAAAAATTATAGATACTAAAAGTAGTAGTACAATACTGCAGTATACCATATCAGCATATCTTGTGTTTTTTATGTACAAAGTACTCTCCGGGTGTAATGTAGGGGGAGTAGAAGTGTAAAGTGAAATGGAAATACTCAAGTACGTCAACACAGTACAACACCTAAGTAAATGTCATTTCCACCACTGCTACTGCGTTCATGTATTTTATTCAAAATACACGAACGAGCATTTTAATATTGTAGTTTGACAATGTGTAAAAAATATAGATACTTGGAAAAACTGTGTAGATTAGTACTACAGTACTGCATTATACAATTTCAGTATATCTTGTGTTATTTACAGTATTTACAAAGAGGGAGTAGAAGTAGAAGTATATTAGTATTAAGTGGAAATACTCAAGTACAATAAGTCAACAAAGTACAACTCCTAAGTGAATGTACTTCCATCACTGCGACGGCTTGTACTTTAGCATCTGGAGGTACATACTGTGTTTTCGTGCTTTTGGGACGGGGGGGGTCGGTCAGGCTTCAGCCTCCACGCTTGAAGAACCCGTCTGCCGCCTCTCAACACGTCTCTTTCACAAACCCACACAGAGAGAGGGTCTTCTGACCTTTCTGAATGTCACAGATCGCTGAGGCGGCTAAAGGCCACGAGGAGGTAATGAGCAACGGGGAAATACCATCGCTCACTGACCACAGAGGGGAACTGGATTAACTATAATACGAGAGTTAGATTTACAAAGGAATCAGGTGACCGTAAAGGTGGGGTCGGTACTTTTCAGAAAACCGGCTCGAGATACACTTGTTGTTATATTCCATGGAATGCTCTCAACATCCCGATAGCAATGAATATCTGAAGTGCTTTGACAAAAAATCCATCAAAAATGTCATCTGTAGAAGCCGTGATATTGTAACAAGTACAACCAATCGGATGGCCTTCCTGCCTGTCAGCCTTCCATCGGGGCACAGACTTACCTCGTGCCCTCATTGGTCAAGCCTCCGTTCGTGTGTGTTGGGGGAGGGGCTCTGTGAGGAAGTGGCAGATTTTCTCCGGTTGTGTATTTTCAAATTCTAGCGCACTCGAGCCGGTTTCTCAAACTTACCTACCCCACCTTTAAATGTGGCAAATACGACTTTAAATATACCTTTTTTTAATTATTCCTTTCATTCTTTATAAAGGCATAAAACCATACAACCTCCATCTTCACTACTTCCAGCTGGTTGGTGGAATTCAAAGGCAGAGTGTATGGATGGATATTAATAACTTATTTGCAGTAAACATTGAGATACGTTGCCCCCACAGGAGCTGGCACTCAACACGCGGGAAGGAGGTCACGTGTTCTGAGCTCTGGACCGCGAATAAAAGGCATCGTTAAATCACGTTGTGCAGAACGAGTCGCACCTGAACTGCCGAGATGGCAAACCTTATTATTGCTTTCCTTATTGACGAAAGGCAAAAAGAACAGAGTTAATATATGCAGGGGAGTGCTTGAATCTGTGTCGCCCAGGTATCAGCTCCTCAGGGCGCCACGGACTCGAGGAGCTGGGTCAACGTGCGATGTTCAGCCACGACACACAGATGTGTCATTAACCGGACTGAGGAGTATCGTGTAGCGCTGTCAGTCTGTAGCACCTGCTCCATTGTCCCTCGCAGGGATGCAGGGCATGCTGGCAGGTTGTGAGGCGAAGAGAAGAGGCAGCAGGGCGGTAATGAAATGCAGAATGCGTGCAGGCGCGGCACCAGAGCGTGAAGCCACACATTCACCTCGCTCCAATTATTTCACTTTCTCTCTCTGCCGTTTATTTCCGGCAACTTCTTGAGTTAATGAATCCGTCGTCCGGCCCTTTCACCTCTCGACTCTGTTCACACGTACGGTTCGTCCGGTTTAACACGAGCAGCATAGTGAATAATTGAAGTCACATGGAAGACCTTTTAAGACCCTTTCCATACACTTAAGACCTCATCGCCTCTTCGAGTTCTAACCGGTTGCCATGGCGACACACTTCACCTCACATTGACTACATACAGTACTGATCGTCCTTCCTCCTTATCTTCCAACCATTTGGACGCAGACTTGCATTTCCCCATAACGATGTTGCTTAGCAACCGGCGTAAACGGACCTTCGCGCGCTATCAAGCAGTGAGCGTGCGATGTCCTGTTCTGATGACGTCTAACCCAACGGGATGCCATCGATAAACTCCACAGAATCACACGACACACCTACGCCATGACTACATTCAGGCAGACTGTGGAACACAACCTCTCTGGACCATTGATATACTTACTGACAACAAGCTACACAATGTAACAACTTGGAAAATGCTGTTTAATACTTTTTAATAGCCTTCATTTTCCTTAAATTGATCAACTATGAATACTTTCTAAGACCCCGCGGAGCCCCTGAGCACCTACTGTGTGCAATGGTTTTACAGCTTCCATCTCCTGTTGGTGACGACAGGATGACACCTTTAGTAACTCTCGTGTCTCTTGGTGTCGATGGCTCTGCTTCGACACACTATCAACGCACTGAAGCTCAGACCGGCCCGTCTGCAGACTACAGCTCAGTGGACAGCTTATAATAACTCTCACCGCCAGAAGGAGAAGCTCCACAGTGTTAACGTGAAACAGAGGCTCTGTTAACCTGCCCGCGTGCTGCTTAACTAGCGGACGTGTGAAACCTAGCTAACCGGCTAATGTTAGTTATTTATCAGAATAGGTCGTCAGCTTCTTTACAAGCATGATAGTGTCACCGATGTTTCTACCGAGGTAGCTAGGGAACATGAGCTACTTAGCTAGTTATGGCAAACTTGATGGCTCTCATAATATACATTAGATTATTATAACACAATGAAATTCCCAAATGTGCGTGACTTGAATAAACTACTCGCATATCTAAACGGTTGGTTCATTTATCCTGAAAATCCAGCACTACATTTAAAAATTAACTTCATTTCAACACGTTTTTTTTGAGGATGGATATTCAAAAAATGAAATACAAAAAGAGTTTACATTAAAACTAGGGCCGGGACTTTAACGCGTTAATTAAGATTAATTAATTACACAAAAATTAACGCGTTAAAAATGTACGCACTTTAATCGCACTTATTTTTGCACAGCGGAACGTTTCTCACTGGATGAGTTTCAGGCGTACCGATTATACTGGAGCACCAACTAACGTTCATGACTTCAGCATGGGACTTCAGACAACAACAAACCACGGTGAACAATAGTCAAACATGAATGAACAAGCTGATGAGACGCTTTGGTCGGCCCCGTGGATGGGACATTTTGTTTTAAAAAACGGACGGATGGAAGCGTCGATAAGAGCCGCAGCACATCAAGCCTAAAGTATCGCCTAAATGCAAAGCATGTAGCAGCTAGCGTGTAGCAGTTAGCATGTAGCAGCTAGCATGTAGCAGCTAGCATGTAGCAGCTAGCATGTAGCAGCTAGCGTGGACGTTAGCCCGACTCCGAGTGCAAGGAACCACACCCTGAGAGAATAACCAGCTCCCTGGCTCTCTGGACTGCACTCGACTGTCGACCACCTGGAGTCACATCCATGTGGAAACTGCTTCTCACTGTTCTCAGGTCAAATATGTATATTTGATAAAAAATGCGATTAATTTCGATTAATTAATTACAAAGCCTCTAATTAATTAGATTCATTTTTTTAATCGAGTCCCGGCTGTAATTCAAACCCATTTTAAAGGTTTTCGGGGGGTTACATTCTTCTGGTTTACTGTAGTTATACTTCCGTAGACACGTTGCTAAAAGCAGCTTTCATAAGCGTTTCAAAAACAAACAAACAATCACAATTCTGTCAAAAAGTTGGTTTGGCATCAGGCTCTCTATTTTCATCAATATCTGTAATCAAGTATCATCGAATGTCATCCCAGTTATCCACGCAATCACGTTTACGCTACGCATGGCTGTGTTTCCTTCCCTCGCTCACTTGATCTGGCCTCTTCTCTCCGGTGTTGTGTCCTCTGTCTGAATGCCGCGTCTCCTCTGAAAGCCTTTGTGTTTCTGCATCCTTTTTGTGGCGGTATTTTTAGTCTTGATTCATTTCCATTCAGCGTCTTCAGCTGACAGAGGCTGAATGAGAAGCTTTATCCTGCAGCTGTTCACTTATTTCCTATATCTCACTTTCTCTCTGCATTATTCTGCATTTCCCCTCCCGTTCTCTCGGTGTGCCTCACCATCCTTTCTCTTTTCTCCGCCACGTACACAAGCTTTTGTTGTTTGAAAGCCAAGCTCTTAAAGCCCAAAATCACTGGGGGCAACATATGTTTCTTTTCTCTTTCAATCTGCATTTCCCCTTCAGCTTTTAGCTATTTCCTTTATTTATATGTTATTAGTATGCATGTGCCTCAGCCACAGGGACCTCGTGTTAAGGGGGAAAGGTACACAGACTCAGATGAGGAAAGGTAATAGTGTTTTCTCACAGGAGACATTTTGACCAGTAGGGCAAAGGAGTACAACATAAAATAGAGAATGGCTGAATTCCTTTTTGGAGGCTTAAATACAACAGAGTCCAGTTGGCAGAGTTTGTCCATATGGGCTTGCCATAGTTTCTTTTGCACTAGAAAAGTCCTGATTAAATTGTCTCTGCTGAACCTGAAGCACTGCTAGCAGTCAGCTATATTCAATTTAAATATGTACTTGCAACAGTAATCTAAAACAGTTTTCAAATATGTGTGGACATTTAAAAAACAAAATTGCAATGCTAATTGAGTTAGCTTGTCAATGGCATTTCCAATGTTACGTTAACAATTATGCAAATCCATATTCAGCTGTATGTAATGTATGGGACTCTCGTGTTTTTTACGAGTGTCATCCTTAGTAACGGTCTGTCATCCTTAGTAACGATCTGTCATCCTTAGTAACGATATGTTATCCCTGGTAACGGTCTGTCATCCTTAGTAACGGTCTGTCATCCTTAGTAACGGTCTGGCATCCTTAGTAACGGTCTGGCATCATTAGTAAGGGTCTGTCATCCTTAGTATTATGTTGCATCATTAGTAACGGTCTGTTATACTTAGTAACGGTCTGTCATCCTTAGTAACGATGTGGCATCCTTAGTAACGGTCTGTCATCCTTAGTAAGGGTCTGCCATCCTTAGTAACGGTCTGTTATCCTTAGCAACGGTATGTTATCCTTAGTAACGGTCTGTCATCCTTAGTAAGGCTCTGCCGTCCTTAGTAAGGGTCTGTCATCCTTAGTATTATGTTGCATCATTAGTAACGGTCTGTTATACTTAGTAACGGTCTGTCATCCTTAGTAACGATGTGGCATCCTTAGTAACGGTCTGTCATCCTTAGTAAGGGTCTGCCATCCTTAGTAACGGTCTGTTTATCCTTAGCAACGGTATGTTATCCTTAGTAAGGGTCTGCCGTCCTTAGTAAGGGTCTGTCATCCTTAGTATTATGTGGCATCCTTAGTAAGGGTCTGTCATCATTAGTAACGATCTGTCATCCTTAGTAACGATCTGTTATCCCTGGTAACGGTCTGTCATCCTTAGTAACGGTCTGTCATCCTTAGTAACGGTCTGGCATCCTTAGTAACGGTCTGGCATCCTTAGTAACGGTCTGTCATCCTTAGTAAGGGTCTGTCATCCTTAGTATTATGTGGCATCATTAGTAACGGTCTGTTATACTTAGTAACGGTCTGTCATCCTTAGTAACGATGTGGCATCCTTAGTAACGGTCTGTCATCCTTAGTAAGGGTCTGCCATCCTTAGTAACGATGTGGCATCATTAGTAACGGTCTGTTATCCTTAGTAACGGTCTGTTATCCTTAGCAACGGTCTGTTATCCTTAGTAACGGTCTGTTATCCTTAGTAACGGTCTTTTATAAAAAAAATAGCAGACGGCAGAATGTTCCGAATCGACCAATCAGCATTGAGTATTCAACTGCTTTGTCATAATCAGGAATATCTTCACCCAAGATGACATGAAACGGATAAAAGAGCACTTTTAGATAAGATAATGTAAGATAATATTACAAAAAAAGTTGCCAGTCACAAGAGAACACATCTTGCTGATATTTTCATAACAGTTTATAGAATGGAGATTTCAGAAGCCAGTCATCCCCTGAGTTTCTCGATATATCCTGGGTTCTGTAGTGCCTCCCAAACCCCATCCCCTCAGGAAGCCCGTGCCTCCTGTCAGGTCATCATTGTAAATAAGAATTTGTTCTTAATTGATTTTCCTGGATAAATAAAGGTTCTACTACTACTACATATGCTTCAGGTCTTTTTCTGTCCGTTGATGTTTACGTGTTTCTGTAACGCTCCGTCAACAGCTCGACGGAGCGTTCGTTTTTAGGACAGGACACATTGTTCTACATGTATTGCAGCGACAGTATTTGACAGCAGTAAACAATAAATAAAATGTGCTCGAAATGTTTGTCATTTTGGTATTTGTCTCCAGATTCTTGTATATGTTGTTCCAGAGGTTTCTCATTGTCTCCATCTGTGTTTATTCCATGTCTTCTCTTCCAATGCACGGCGCACAGATGCTTCCTTTTAGAGATTCATAATGAAAATAATAAATTTCCAGATGATTTTCTTCTTGTTTCTGAAGCTATAATTTACATCATCAGCATTCCCTCAACATGTGTTACACCCGGCTTCTGTTTCTGTTCAGCAGATCATTAATAGAGCAGAGGTATTGATTGGTTCATAATGAGATATGGATTTGCTGGTGTGGAAATTAGGTACCTTTAATGGATGAGGGCTTTTGGGACAATGAGGGAGAATTTTCCAATGTTTGTGAAAACATGAATACTGTATGAATATAAGAAACATCAGGACAATGTAATGCTTGGTTTTTCGAGATGATACGTGATTTCTAGAGCTCTGCAAAAAACATGGGTTCCTTATATTAACACAAAACACACAACTGTGACAAATAGTATTACACATATTGGTTTTACGTGACCTACTGTCTCTTCCAGTCAAAGCTTCTCCAACATCAAAGCTGCCTAAAAGAACCGTTGTGATGTTTGAGGAACACCTTCTCAGAGGATTCATGAGTGTGTGTGTGTGTGTGTGTGTGTGTGTGTGTGTGTGTGTGTGTGTGTGTGTGTGTGTGTGTGTGTGTGTGTGTGTGTGTGTGAAGGAAGGCTGCACATCCTTCTGAATTATTGTATCTCTTTGTAAGCTCTTTCAAACCTTTGAAATGTATCTTTCAGCGACTAAGCTTTCGGGCTACCCTTCACCTTTTGTCTCAGCTGATTATGGTGCCCACGATTAAGACCGTTATTGTTAATTTAGTTCAGTAAGACTCTGCAGCTGCTGTTGTAATGTATTGCTTTTTCTTGTGGAAGAGAGACGTCAGTAGTGTTTAGTGCGTGCCCTGCAGGGTTTAGTTACCCTAACCCTAATTACTCAGGGGTAACAGCTAAGCAACTGCCTCTAAACATTTCAGAAGTTCACCATCAAAAATATCTCCAGTTTGTATGTTTCCCATCCCATCTTGTTTTCTCCCAGATCATAGTCTTTCCTCAATTGATTCAAACCTGTGAGAAGCATCAACACCCCTAGATGTAGACGATTCTTGTTCATTCGGTACAGAAACCCCTGGATTCCACCGGGTCCGTCTGTGGTGCGTTACGCCCGCGTGACGGCTGCGCCGTGGCGTCCACACGGATTGCGGCCACTCTAGTCAATGGGTGCTATTCCACCAGACGCGTCGCATTACGGCTCAGAAGCGTCCCAGAAGCGTCTCGCCGCTGGGCTCCGCTCTAAATAGGATTGAAGTCTATTTTTCGACGCGACGCAGCCGTAAGGTAATGTCGGGCAGGCAGGAAGTGGAACGTTCAGAGCATATATATATATATATATATACACACACACACAAACTAATGTTGCAGACCCTATCCCTCCGTAGTCTTTCAAGTAGGAGAAATGCCGGCGTTCTCCTCCGGTTTGCAGGCACTGTGTAAATTATATATATAGAATCATTATGATGATGAATGCATTTTTTACCACTAAAATACAGCAACGCATCTTTGATTCATGTCGTTTATAACTGGGATATTACGATTATTATTAACTTTGTCTGCACAAAGTAGCTTGTCCACAAAAACGGCGAGCCGGCAGGCAAGACGCTCCGCTTCTGAAACGCTCCTGAAACGCTCCTGAAACGCGCCCGGTGTGTTATGACGCCGGAGGAGGCCGGACCAAAACCGCGCCGCAGCCGTAACACGCCGCAGCCGTAACACGCCGCAGACGGACCCGGTGGAATCGAGGGGTTACGGCTGCGTTACCTTTTTTTAACGGGGTAAGGCTTTCCAGAAGCTCCCAGCAGGTTTTATAACCTCTGCAGCTGCTGTGGTAATGTTACAGCTTCTTGTGAAAGAGAGACGTCTGAAGTGTTTAGTGCATGCCCTGCAGGTTTAATTACCCTAACCCTAATTACTCAGGGTAACAGCTAAGCACAGTTGCAACTGCCAATACAATTGAAGGCGTTGCTTTAAGAGCTAAAAGACTTCTGACACAAAACGATGTGCCCATTCAGGTGGATGTCAAGGGCTCCAAATGTCAAATAGTCCCCCCATCACTCCTGTTTGCCTCGCTGTAGTTCAAGGTGCCCTCACCCCGGGCGTTTTACCCCTGCTGTTCCTATAGGCGACTCAGGAACTTCAATTACACGTTTTCCTGCCTTCGGACAAATCTTCCTCTCAGACCTCTTTCACTAGGATTTACTTAAAGTTCTCCTAATATGCTATTGATAGGCATATATTATGGGTCTCAGATATATAGAAATATATAAAAAACATCTCTATGATGTGTTTTTCTCAAAATACCAAACAGATCATGCATTTTAGAAATCCCTGTTTCAGAAAAGACACGACGGTGCGGGACAGACCAATCTGAGTGGGGCGACAGGACGCTCATCGGCGGCCAGACATCCGTCGACGGCCGAAATCGGCTCGGTGTGTCCGGGCCTTAAGACTTTAAGTGTGAATCTCTCTCTACTTTGTGAATCTGCTTCATGGTTTTCACTTTCTTTGCTTCATCTGCTCTGTCTTTAATTCAGCAGGTGAACCCATACGTTCATCAAAGAGTGTGTGTGAGCGTAACTGTGTGTGTTAAACTGAAACGGAGCATTTCCTGTCAGCTCAGGTTTTATCCCTGCTTTTGAACTGTGTCTGTGCTCAGCGTTTCAGTGTTTTCAGCGTTGGGTTCGAGGCTGAGTCCGCTTCATGGAAGGCAGGTTTTTATCAATACAATCATTCCTGTGATAATTGTTGTGTGACTGGTTGCTGTTGATGTGTTTTTTGTTGTTGAGACGTGAATCAGCGGATCACTTTTTGAAAACCAAATAAACGACCCAGTTTGAACACTTGTATAGTGTCGCCCTTATTATAATCATTAGGCCCTTAGAGTTGCAAAATGCACTAAAAGCTGAATCCAGATTTATTTTCGCTCTCCATTCATTCCACTGAGCGGAGAGCAGGAGATCGGGGGCGGGGCTGAATGACAGGAGGCGGGGCTTAAGGGGAAACTCAACTCCGCTCTATAGAGAGGCGAAGTCCCTCCCCTTCCGGTGGAGCTCCATGGGACCTTATTTCAGAAAAATCATGTATTGAAGTCAATGGAGAGAGAAAGATTATCTTTTGATCCCGTTTGAATTACACAGATGATGTTTGATAATTTAAAAGATAATTTTGCAAGTGCTCAATGAACTCTCAAAGGACACACCAAGACGGCCGTCACGTTGGCACATCTCACCTCTTTCTTTCAGAACGAGGCGGAAAGTATTAAACGAGGTGAAAATCACTCCAAGTCTGGGCGCGTTGAGAGCTGTGCACACGCAAGGGGAGTTAGTCGGTTCCTGAGAGCCAGCACGCGGGACCGGGACTCTGGGATTTGTAGTCTTTCTAGTTGCGTATTTTTCATAGTCTTATATTTCAACAGTTTTACGACAAACTTTTGAGACATGGAAATAATGATTTAAGATTGACAAACATCATATGTGTAATTCGTGGCACAATTCAAACGGGATCGAAAGATACGTTTTCTCTCTCCATTGACTTCAATACATACTTTTTCAGAAATAAGGTCCCACGGGGCGGAAGTAGATGGGCGGGACTTCGCCGCTCTATGAGCCACATACGGGTACTTCCGCTCCAACAGACTGGCATGACGGGTCATTTGTGACGTTTTGCTCTCTACAATGTCAGGCCATGTTGTCCTCATAGGAGTGAACAAGCCCCGCCTCCAGGTGTATCCAGTTCTTATGAAACATCCATGGGTCTCACCTGTCCAGGGCGATGCAGCAGAGGTGCAGGATGGAGGCGGTGGTCAGCAGGACGTCCAGAGCGGTCCTCACCAGGCAGAAGGTGTCCCCGTAGATCCAGTGCTGCGTCACCAGCTCGATGGCTCCGAACGGCATCACCAGCACCGAGACCAGCAGGTCCGCAAAGGCCAAGGACACGATGAAGTAGTTGGTCTTTATCTTCCTGAGGGGGGAGACATGTATTTCATATATATTTATATAACGTATAAAGAAATGGAGTTCAAAAAGAATGCTGTCCAAATACATCGTTTGTTTTCGTTCAGCTTCCTTAGCGTTAAGTCACACTCAGATTGGCAGTACTGTGTCGAGCAGCAAAACACACGAACACACCCATTGTTTTTATTAACAACCAACGAAACAATAGTGTTAGTCCTGTAAAGCAATCATAGAGAAAGCCAAACCGCAGCTCCTGATTGGTCCCTGTAATCAAAATACAAACACAATCATGATGGATTGTTAAGAAAAAGGATCACGCTGGGGCTTCCTGTACACGTCTTTGTTTTTAATTAAATATGAATTAAAGCAATATCCTGAACGGCAGAGGGCATAGCGAGCGGCATAATTCAGTGTGAAGTCTGCACTAAAAACATCCCACATCAATAAAGTAAATCTTATCTTATGACTTCTGAACGGAGAGGCTGATTGTGAGACGAAACCGAAAGAGGAAGAGAGGGGAAGTCTTTAAATACGTCAAATAAGGGAAAAGTACGTCAATAATGATTGATCATGAAAGTGTTCTCAAAGCTGGTGAAGGTGCAGCTAGTCTGAAGTACTTTGTAGACTGCAGGGTAGCTGGTGAAGGTGCAGCTAGTCTGAAGTACTTTGTAGACTGCAGGGTAGCTGGTGAAGGTGCAGCTAGTCTGAAGTACTTTGTAGACTGCAGGGTAGCTGGTGAAGGAGCAGCTAGTCTGAAGTACTTTGTAGACTGCAGGGTAGCTGGAGGATTTACTCCAGGTGGAACTAAAGTCTGATTCAACACTTGATTAGATTTCACATCATTCATCCACATCTGTGAAGCGACTAAAGGCGTTTTTCCACTGCAGGGCCTCACTTAATGCTGCGTTTCCATTACAGTTTAGAAACTGGGGCAGTAACTATAGTAACGCAGTGTAGGCGGACCACAAAACCAACATCAACCCTAACCCTCACAGCTCCTCATATCTGTTCAGAAACTAGACAGAAGTGAAACAAGTCCAAACCACAGACTGCCTGTGTCATGGAGAATACAGTCGCTGGTTTATTTCTGTCTGTAGGCCGTTGTTGTGAGTGTGGACGGTCGGAGCATATACTGCGTTAGCCTAGCCGATCTCCATTCAGAAAACACGCATTTTAAAAGGTTTTCTCGCCTGCCGACTCGTCAAAGCATTAATTCATGGTTTTTACTAACCGGTATCGGCATGTTTACAATTACAATTAAATCACGGAAACATATGTTCATCTTGTTGTAGTTGTAGCCGCCTTGCCCGGGATTCTCTCTCTAGTTTAGCATACTCAGCCCGACTCAGCCCGGTTGTTGGCTCGCTAAGAACCTCGATTTTATGGCTCCAGAAAAACTGTGAAATAGTACCCGCTAGCCGGAGCTACGCCAAGTGGAAACGCAACCAAAAACGGGCACGGCACGCTTAAAAGCGAGCTCCGGGCTGTAGTGGAAATGCGCCATAAAGGTATTACATACATGTAGTGGAGTAAAAGGATGCTACAGTGGAGGAGAAGTACAACGGAGCGAGTAAAACTACCTCAACATTGTACTTCAATACAGTAAATGTCTTTAGACCACTACTCACGATGCAATACATTTCAGGTGAACGGGAAGACAAAAACAAAACGGAGAGGAAGGGAAACGTCCCCGCAGTGAAAGCAGGACGACAGAGAGGCGAACGCTTCAGGGAAGTCACAAACGCTCGTCTCTCAAACTTGAAATGACATTGAAAGACAGAGAGAGATAAAAGTGGATTCCTTCTTCAAACACGGCGAGGAAACACTGATTCCTCTCTGATGCTGAGACTCACTTCCTGCCCTCTCTCTGTGATACGAGCTGCTTCTCTTTATCGTAGAGAAACAGCTGCTGAGATAAAGAGACAACCATCACGATGAATAAAACCCAGGAGGATTTACTCCCTCGTTCCTCTGCTCTGGGCGGGTTTGGATTCAGAGAGAGATTCAATCACGATTTCAATTAATGATTTATGTTCTTAATTTTGTCTTCGTAGTTTCCATTCTTCAAGTTGAAATACTTTAATAGATGAACATCAGCATTTCCACTTTCTAAATTAAAGTCGTATTTTATTTAATGTTCGACTTCTTTAACGCTTTTTCTCTTGCAAACGTCCACGCAAGTATCTACCTTCATTAATACTAAACCGTGCAATATTCACACGCCTATTATACAGGCCTGTCTCTGATTGGCTGAAACACCAAACGGATCATTGCAGCATTACCCATAATCCCCTCTGTTTCAGCCCTGTTTCCAAAGTGCTGATTCTCTGTCTGTTACTTTAGATGAAAACAAGGAGCCCCTCCCCACGCCCCTCTGAGAGACATCTGGTTACAAAGCACTCAATGGAGCTCTAGAGGAGATTCAGGTGATAAGGGGGGGGGGGGGGGTTACCTTGTTGCTGATTGGCTAATGGTTACACAACACAACACATCGTTATGACATCATCAAGTGGCCAAAATCTGATCAGCTCATTTTCAGACAGGTTTTTATAGAAATGGATCAAAAAGAGAGAGAATCTTTGTTCCTGAAAGCCTCTTTTCCACTGAATGTCTACATGACGTCTGTGTGTGTGTGTGTGTGTGTGTGTGTGTGTGTGCCTCTCTTTTTTAACCTGGATGTTTCAGGTGATCGCTTGTGTGTGTGTGAACAGACTGACAAGGTTTAGTGTGTGAGAGAGTGTGTGTTAGGCTGCGGCAACACGAGGACGAAAACGGCTAAACGCATAGGATTAACGCAAACGCAAACAAGCTTCCGTCCACACGCAATATTCACCGGATAGTGTCTGTCCACACGAGACGCTCCGTTTAGCTCCAACCGCTGGAGAAGCTGCAGTACATATGCCGAGCCTGTACGTGGCGCTGTAACTTCCTCCACAAAAGCAGCGAAGAAGCATGGTTGTCATGGTTGCCCTTCTGTTTATTCTCCGCGGTGGGGCCGAGGGAACCGGGCAGAGTGTTTCGCCAGTCAACGTGTTTTAAAGTTTAAATCTTCCGGACACAATTATAAAGTCTTCTTTGTTATTTATTGAGCTTTAAAACAAATGAATAACGACTTTATATAATATAATAATAAAATACATGGAGCCTCTCTTTCTCCTCCCTCTCTTCGGACAGCGTCAGTGTCTGTCTCATGCAGCAGCTGGTCCAGTAATGAGTGACCCGGCCGACAGCAAAAATAAACATATTTATAACTAGTTTAGTTTGAGAGGTAATTAAAATAGCTACGGGCGATGATCTGACTTGAAGTGTGTGTGTTGCTGCAGCGGGGAGGAGCTGCAGGTGAGCAGAGCTGCGTGTCTCCGTCCTGTCAGATTAGACTTCACCTCGCGTTCAGGTCCATATCGAGAGAAAGATAAATAATCTGAATTCAGGGTGCAGTTTACTTTGACGCGGGGTGAGCAGCAGAGGTGGGGAGGCGGGGCTATTGCCTCATCGTTATCAGAAAATGATCGTATAGGGCGTACACACGGAGCCGTTGGACCCCCCAGAGCGTTGCGTATGCCTTTCTATCCACCTTGGGACCCGTTATCGTTTCCTCAGTCGTTTAGTGCCGTATTCGGTCGTCCTCGTGTGGCCGAACGGTCTATATGACACTAAACAGTAACGCAAACGACCGTTCTCGTGTGGCCGCAGCCTTATGCAGTAGCACTATAAAGCAGTGTGTAACTGTTACCTGAAACACACACTGACACACTGACTCCTTCACACAGCTAACAGGGCCCCTTTAAAGTCAAGTCAGACCATCCCCTCCTCTCATTGGCCAGACCATCCCCTCCTCTCATTGGCCAGCTCTTGATTACCAGTCTCTCCAGCTGGTGGTCTCTCTCTGTAAACATGTTCAGTGAGAGGGTCTTCCATCCTGCTGTCAGAAACACTAACAGCTCCTAAACCACTCTGCTGCTGCATGTGGCACACACACACACACACACACACACACACACACACACGCACACACACTCTCACACACACACACACACACACACACACACACACACACACACACACACACACACTCGAAACACAGTGTGTAGAGATGTAAAAAGCAGAAACAGAAACACACATGATTACCTTAGATACATAAGGTTTACATACACACACGCACACACACACTCTAGACACACACGCACACACACACACACACATGCTGAAACACACACTTAAAGACACTGTAATTGTGACATACAAGCGGAAACACAAAGTGAAATGTGCTCAAACACACTTAAACATAAGAACACACACACACACACACACACACACACACACACACACATACCATGTATACATCACTTCAGGGGACTTGACTTACATGCATTTCCTGGAGACTTACCCTAACCTTAACCTTACCCTTACCCTTAACCCTGACCCTAACCCTAACCAAGATTCCCTCAAGGGGACCTCCATGTTGTCACACAGTGGAGTTCCTCGACACTGGGGTCTTCCTCCGCAGCTCCAGCGACCTTAGCAAGACACTCACCACCAGGGTCTTCTTCAAGGACACAGATCGCCACGCACTCCACCATAACACCAGCTCTCACCCGGGGCGCACGTACAGAGGTCTGATGAAGTCCCAGCTGATCCGCTTCCACAGGATACGCACCCTCGCGTAGGATGCGGAGGAGGCTACCAGAATCCTCCCTAGTGCGCTGGGACCTAGGGGCTATTCGAGGCGCTTCCTTAGAAGCATCAAGGCGGAGGTCAGCCGCACCTTCATAGACGGGTACAAATACATCTCCGCCCGGCCGTCACCCCCCTCATCACAACCTACGCAGGGAGCCTGAGCAACCTCTTGGGTAAACTTATTCTGAGGGGGCTAGGGGGGACCGTGGCGCGCTGCGGCCGTGCCGGCTGATCTCCGCTTAGATGAATAATGCATTTTATTTATTTTATATATATAGGAGGGGGCCCAAGACAGAACCCTGAGGAACACCAGTGAAGACTGGATGGGACTGTGAATAAGAATCTCCAGGACCTTCCCGTCGACACAAACCTCAACAAAAGCACCAAAGCTAGGGAGGAGCCTCATTGGTTGATTTCATTCGCCTCCCCCACGTTTGTAATCCCTTCTCTCGAGAGGGGAGTAATGTTCGGCAGGTCTTGACACAAACAACGCTATTTATGCAATTAGGTGCACGACCTGCCGCAGACTCGATGCGGGGGAAACGCGCAATGAGGTCAGCCTCAGAACAAAACACCACGATACAGAATCAGAGACGGGACGGCACGAGCGTTTCATACAACCACTCCATGGCCTCCAGAACGTGCAGTCCATGGCCTGGAGAGCAGCAGCGGCTGGAGCACGGCTCAGAGGCGAGCGGCGGAGCGGAGGTGGTCCATCGCCTGCGCACCGTTGACCCGGGTACAACTGATGGGTCCGCCTCCCACCACTCAAAGATGTTGACTAACCTCAACGATGATCCCCCCAGTCTCAGTCTTTGAATCCACGTCTTTTATCAAAGCACTTATATTAATTATTTATAGAGATATTTGGATCCTCCTCATCTGGACCTTTTTACTGGTGTGCTCCGTTCCTCCACAGAAACCCACCCGCAGAGAGGAACTCTTCACCGACCCGCCACCTCTTTAAATAACCAGAGCAAACCCTTTGGATCTTTCCTTACTTTCTTCCTCGACCTCGATCTGAGTGGGTTCTGTTTTTCTAGTTCCTTCTATACGATTCGACCAACCCGGCGTGCCCCTCCCCTCTTTTTATTATTATTAGTTTAATTTTAACACTCCTTTTACTTTTAAACTTATTTATAATCAATGTATTTATTCTGATTATTGGGGAGATTGTTTTAATTCTACGTATTGTTATTATTGCACTTGTGTTTTGATACTTTCACTTTTAAATGTATTTAATGCATGGTTTTAACAGAACTAGAATCACTTTTAAGTTCACCACTTTAGATCCCCTTCTCATTTAAGACACACACACACACACACACACACACACACACACATACACACACACACACGCACACACCATGTATACATCACTTCAGGGGACCTTACATTGACTTACATGCATTTCCTGGAGACTTATCCTAACCAAGTCTTCACCCTAAAATTAATGATGTCCCTTATGGGGACCTCCAATTTGTCCCCATAAGGGAGGCGAGTCCCCACACGTGAGTATGTAAACAGATGTAGGTCCCCACAAGTATTGTAATGCTAGGCCACACACACACCACACACACACACACACACACACCAGAGGACCCTGGGTTGGGGAGATCTGCTTTTTAACATACTCTGCGCGGCCGTTCCGTGCTCCAGCCCCGTCCTGCACTTTTTAGCCAGTCTTTTAAACGGTCCTGTCCTCACAGAGCTTTCATAATGCTTTAAACGGGTTTTATGAGGTCTTAATCGGGCTATGGTTATGGAGTTTTTTAATGTTTTTTTTAAACACCTATCTTACCGAGAGCTAGTGCAGTCCTCCGGAGCCCTACGCTCTTCCACAACCTAACCCTAACCAAGCATTCACCCTAACATTAATGATGCCCCTTATGGGGACCTCCATTGTGTCCCCATAAGGGAGGCGAGTCCCCACACGTGACTGTGTAAACAGATTTAGGTCCCCACAAGTATAGTAATGCTAGGACTCTCTCTTCTCTCTCTCTCTCTCGCCTCGCTCTCTCTCTCTCGTCTCTCTCTCGCTCCTCTCTCGCTCTCTCTCTCCTCTCTCTCTCTCCTCCTCTCTCTCTCTTCTCTCGCCTCTCTCGTCCTCTCTCTCTCTCCTCTCTTCCTGCACCACACACACACACCACACACACACACTCTCTCTCGCTCGTCACTAACACACACACACACCACACCCCACACACACACACACGCTCGCTCTCTCTCTCGCTCACACACACACACACCCACACACACACACACACACCACTCTCTCTCTCTCTCTCTCTCTCTCTCACACACACACACACACACACACACACACACACACACACTCTCTCTCTCTCTCACACAGACACACACACACACTCTCTCTCTCTCTCTCTCACACACACACACACACACACAGACACACACACACACACACACACACACACACACAACACACACACACACACACACACACAACACACACACACACACACACACTGTATACAAGCAGAACCCCACATGCTTACAGTAGATAAATAAGGTCTGCCACACACACATACTCTGCGGGCCAGTGTGTGTCATGTGGTGCTAAAGTGTTTATGTAGTTTTGAGAGCGGGGCTTTATTTCACACGACTTACCGGGTGTGTGTCTTTAGAAACGAGCCGTGTGTTAGTATCTGTTATTGGACACAGCTCTGTGCAGTTGGCCTGTCTCCATGTCCACAGTTCAGTGTTCCTGAGCACGGTGTGAGTGAAGCGACCCGGGGGAACGATGCGCCCGCCAGAGAGAAGCATTCAGAGAAGACCTGTGTGCTTCTGAATGTGGGCTGACAGCCGAGTTTAACGGGAATGCAACACGTTCCTAATCCCTTTAAAGATTATTCTGTAATTACTGCAATTATTAAATTACTCAGATTAAAGCTGTTTTTAAGTACAATAAGATAATCCCATTATTAAGGTCATGCAGTAGATTGCATCGTTTGAATACGACTCCTTGGGGACGTTCTTTTACAATAAAGCTGAATATTACGCATTACGTTTAACATTCATTTCATCATCATAATAATACATGTTGTAACCTAGGTAGCGTAGACACGTACGTGTAGCTGCTATAGGCTTAGACTGTCGGGACACCTGACTCCGTCCTTCTCTCTGTCTCTAACTGTGTATTCTCATGTTCCAATAACCCAGCTTCCCCACATTTATTTTTGGTGTCTATCTACGCCGGGATCCGGAGTCGAGGCTGATCCTGTTGTTGTGGTCGTGTGTCCTGGATCCTCTATCCTGAGTCCTAGATCTGAGTCCTGGACTCGTGGCTGAACCTGTCTCTGCGGTCCTGCCCTGGGTCTCGTCATGCTGCTTCCCTGATGGCTCCCACAGGACTGTAGCTGACATCCTCGTGGATTCATCTTCTCATCACAGACACATGCATTTCCTAACATTCGGACTATATGCTGTAAAATGTATTATCTCTTGATTCACACACGGCATCTATTGCAGTCTGTCCGTCCTGGAGAGGATCCTCCTCTGCTGCTCTCCCTGAGGTTTCTCCATGTTCCCTTTAAACTGTGGGGTTTTCTCCGGAAGTGTTTCCTTGTACGATGTGAGGGTCTAAGGACAGAGGGTCTAAGGACAGAGGGTCTGAGGACAGAGAGTCTGAGGACAGAGGGTCGGAGGACAGAGGGTCTAAGGATAGAGGGTCTAAGGATAGAGGGTCTGAGGATAGAGGGTCTGAGGATAGAGGGTCTAAGGACAGAGGGTCTAAGGATAGAGGGTCTGAGGACAGAGGGTCTGAGGACAGAGGGTCTGAGGACAGAGGGTCTAAGGACAGAGGGTCTGAGGATAGAGGGTCTAAGGACAGAGGGTCTGAGGACAGAGGGTCTAAGGACAGAGATCCTGAGGACAGAGGGTCTGAGGACAGAGGGTGTCGTATTGTCATACTGATATTCTGTACACACTGAGACAATGTAACCTGTGTGATATTGGGCTATAAATAACATGTATTGATTGATAAAAAACAAGATACAGAATACATAACACCAGCATAAGAAACATACACAAGACAATGCAGTATATACAAATAAATACATAAACCAGAGGATGTGTGAGGATCAGGGTCAGGGTGGATATGCGAGTGTGAAGAGATGTGTTTTGAGACGTGATTAGAAAATGGGGAGAGAGTCAATGTTGCGGATGTCAGGTGGGAGAGAGCTCCAGAGGCGGGGTGCAGAGCGGCTGAAGGCTCTAGACCCCATGGTGGTTAGGGGGGGTGCAGAGCGGCTGAAGGCTCTAGACCCCATGGTGGCTAAACGGAAGGGGGGTGCAGAGCGGCTGAAGGCTCTAGACCCCATGGTGGTTAGGCGGGGTGCAGAGCGGCTGAAGGCTCTAGACCCCATGGTGGCTAAACGGAAGGGGGTGCAGAGCGGCTGAAGGCTCTAGACCCCATGGTGGCTAAACGGAAGGGGGGTGCAGAGCGGCTGAAGGCTCTAGACCCCATGGTGGCCTAAACGGAAGGGGGGTGCAGAGCGGCTGAAGGCTCTAGACCCCATGGTGGCTAAACGGAAGGGGGGTGCAGAGCGGCTGAAGGCTCTAGACCCCATGGTGGCTAAACGGAAGGGGGGTGCAGAGCGGCTGAAGGCTCTAGACCCCATGGTGGTTAGGCGGGGTGCAGAGCGGCTGAAGGCTCTAGACCCCATGGTGGTTAGGCGGGGTGCAGAGCGGCTGAAGGCTCTAGACCCATGGTGGTTAGGCGGGTTGCAGAGCGGCTGAAGGCTCTAGACCCCATGGTGGTTAGGCGGGGTGCAGAGCGGCTGAAGGCTCTAGACCCCATGGTGGTTAGGGGGGGTGCAGAGCGGCTGAAGGCTCTAGACCCCATGGTGGTCAGGCGGGGTGCAGAGCGGCTGAAGGCTCTAGACCCCATGGTGGTTAGGCGGGGTGCAGAGCGGCTGAAGGCTCTAGACCCCATGGTGGTTAGGCGGGGTGCAGAGCGGCTGAAGGCTCTAGACCCCATGGTGGCTAAACGGAAGGGGGGTGCAGAGCGGCTGAAGGCTCTAGACCCCATGGTGGCTAAACGGAAGGGGGTGCAGAGCGGCTGAAGGCTCTAGACCCCATGGTGGCTAAACGAAGGGGGGTGCAGAGCGGCTGAAGGCTCTAGACCCCATGGTGGCTAAACGGAAGGGGGTGCAGAGCGGCTGAAGGCTCTAGACCCATGGTGGTTAGGGGGGTGCAGAGCGGCTAAAGGCTCTAGACCCATGGTGGCTAAACGAAGGGGGTGCAGAGCGGCTGAAGGCTCTAGACCCATGGTGGCTAAACGGAAGGGGGGTGCAGAGCGGCTGAAGGCTCTAGACCCCATGGTGGTTAGGGGGGTGCAGAGCGGCTGAAGGCTCTAGACCCCATGGTGGTTAGGCGGGGTGCAGAGCGGCTAAAAGGCTCTAGACCCCATGGTGGTTAGGGGGGTGCAGAGCGGCTGAAGGCTCTAGACCCCATGGTGGCTAAACGGAAGGGGGGTGCAGTGGGGTGGAGGGGGTGCTGATGTGCAGGGAGATTATATTCTTGGGACACAAAACCAACTAACTTCTCGTCAGATCTACAAAAAAGACCACCACCCAGAAAGTATTGGAAGTCGTAGTTTTACTTAATGTAGAGTATTTACTGCAGGAAAATGAGCAACAACGGAGACGGAGCTGTCGGTCCTATGTATTTGAATTGTATGTATTGTATTTATTTTACATAATTTTTTATTTCGTCTTTTAATTAAAACAATTTCGAATTTATTTTTGTATTTGTTTGTATTTAGAATTTAAATGTCATGAAAACAAAAGACAGGACATGAGTGAGATCCCACCTGAGCTGCCGGTCCTTGCAGACGGCCGTCATCACCAGCAGGTTTCCCAGGATGCTCATCAGCAATGACCAGAGACAGGAAGCAATCAGAAAGATCCGCCCCCACATGACACCGTGGCTGCGGAAACACAACAACAACAACACATCAGTCAGTGGAACACACACAGGTAGCCAGTGAGGAGGAGAGCTAGCTTCACATCAGGTGTACAGAGTGGAGCTGCGTCAGCGAAAAGTAACGATTGCCCGACTCCACTTTTCTAAATTGGGTTAGGGTACGGAAACAGCTTTTAATGAGACTGAGCGCCTGGAGGTGGACGCGTTGCAACCTTAACTGGGAATCTTACCGTTTATTGTTTTAATGAAGCATGAAATCTATCCGGAGCTTTCTAAAGTTGTGGTCTATGTCCCCCTAGAGGTTATTAGGTATCATCACCACCTCACCCCCTTGGGTGCTGGTGTTCTGTATTTGGAGTAATGAGGGCCCAGGGTCCCTCGTTAAAGAAATGTTCACACCTTTCTAAGTCCATACAGTACATTTTGAACCCAGCAAACCATTGATTTATATTTTTACATATAGAACGTATTTCAATTAACTTATTTACCCAGACGAAGTCCCGAAGGCCCGGAAATCAATTACTAAGAATGCTTTGTGAGCCTTTTTAAATTATCCTCCCCTCACACCACACACACACACCACACACACACACACACAACAACACACGAGCGCACACACGAGCGCACACACACATTGAACACACACACACACACACACATGAACACACACACACAAATGAACACAAACACACCACCCACACAACCTCCCCCCAACACAACCCACCCAGTACCTCTCTCACACGTGCACACACACACACACACGAGCGCACACACACATGAAACACAACACAACATGAATACACACAACACACACTGAACACACACCCACACCAACATGAACACACCACACACACACAAATGAACACACACACCACACACACACACACATATTTATTTGTAATACTTGTATCATGCTCTGACGTGTATATATTTTTTTATAAACGCACACAAATGGAAAAAACAAACCACTCAGCACTTTTTAAATGTGTGTGTGACGGTGTGTGTTGTTTTATTTGACGGTTCAAAAGACACATTTCCATTTGTATTGTAACTGTAAATGGAGATAGCTAGTGAGAATGCTTTGAAAAGCTGACTCTAAACTGCTATGCTGAAATGTAATGTGTAAGAAGAAAGTGAAGAATGTAGATTGAAATGATACGTGAATGCCGGGGGCTTGAATGTGTGACGAGAGAAGAAAAGAAGTGAAAAGGCTTGGAAAAGCAGCAGAAGATTTTTAACTGCAAACTTCTGAACTAACTTGATGGCGAATGATCTGTCGCCATGGCAACGGCATTTGATGACACCCCCATAATATGCTTAGATGCGTTGATGGCTGCATCGTCACCAAGCCTGTGAGGTTTTGGGGGCGTTTGGAGCAGTTTCACTGAAGTTATGAGAAAGCCGTGCTTCATGGCGAGGCAGTGTGTTGCCATGGCAACACAATGCATGGTGTTGCCGCTGTTATCAGCATTCCAACTAAATACAGTAATCCGAACGGCACAAACTCAATGTCTTTGACACCGAACCAATCAACGTATCGTTGGCCGTTCCTTCTGTGATTTACAATTAGAGGATCATTTTCAAGGACTTTCTAACGGGACACCTTCGTAAAGAAAACTGCAAAATGGTTTATAAAAAGAGTGAAGAAGACCAGATGTCGGAGCTTCTCTCAGGAGGTGTAGTATGTCCATAAAGAGCACACGCAGCATTTTTCCGCGACTGTACATTTAAACTTGGTATGGATTCAATGAAACGTCCTCAACGTGCAGTGTGAGAGCCTCTGAAATGGCTCCTTTAATCTCACACGTGTTTGACATTGGTAATGCTTTACCTGTTTCCTCCTGAGGCCTGCGGTCACTCTGAAGGTTTGTGACAGGTGAAAGAGGAGGAAGAGGAGGAAGAGGAGGAAGAGGAGGGTGTTCAGGGGGATTCAGAAACAGAAAAAACACCATTTGCTTCTTCTGCAAGTCAACAGAAATCACAAGTACAAGTATGACCTCTCAGATACTTGAACGTTTTGTTCAGCAGGATAAACTCCACATAATAATACCTTTATAATTTGTGAAGTAAAATGCTAATGTTGGGCTATAAAGGAACTACAGCACGGTCACATGACTTCACGTCACCACCGCTAAGCTAAAGGAGGCTAATGTTGGGCTATAAAGGAACTACAGCACGGTCACATGACTTCACGTCACCACCGCTAAGCTAAAGGAGCTAATGTTGGCTATAAAGGAACTACAGCACGGTCACATGACTTCACTCACCACCGCTAAGCTAAAGGACTAATGTTGGGCTATAAAGGAACTACAGCACGGTCACATGACTTCACTCACCACCGCTAAGCTAAAGGAGGCTAATGTTGGCTATAAAGGAACTACAGCACGGTCACATGACTTCACTTCACCACCGCTAAGCTAAAGGAGGCTAATGTTGGGCTATAAAGGAACTACACAGCACGGTCACATGACTTCACTCACCACCGCTAAGCTAAAGGACGCTAATGTTGGCTATAAAGGAACACAGCTACAGCACGGTCACATGACTTCACTCACCACCGCTAAGCTAAAGGACGCTAATGTTGGCTATAAAGGAACTACAGCACGGTCACATGACTTCACTCACCACCGCCGCTAAGCTAAAGGAGGCTAATGTTGGCTATAAAGGAACTACAGCACGGTCACATGACTTCACTCACCACCGCTAAGCTAAAGGAGCTAATGTTGGGCTATAAAGGAACTACAGCACGGTCAACTTCACGTTCACTTCACCACCGCTAAGCTAAAGGAGCTAATGTTTGGGCTATAAAGGAACTACAGCACGGTCACATGACTTCACGTCACCACCGCTAAGCTAAAGGAGCTAATGTTGGCTATAAAGGAACTACAGCACGGTCACATGACTTCACGTCACCACCGCTAAGCTACAGGAGGCTAATGTTGGCTATAAAGGAACTACAGCACGGTCACATGACTTCACATCACCACCGTTAAGCTAAAGGAGGCTAATGTTGGGCTATAAAGGAACTACATACAAGCACGGTCACATGACTTCACGTCACCACCGTTAAGCTAAAGGAGGCTAATGTTGGGCTATAAAGGAACTACAGCTCGGTCACATGACTTCACGTCACCACCGCTAAGCTAAAGGAGGCTAATGTTGGGCTAAAAGGAATTACAGCACGGGTCACATGACTTCACGTCACCACCACCAGTTTTCTAAATGCTACTAAAACATGTCGGTGTCATTGAGAGCTTTTCACCTCTACAAAAGTACAAAAGTCTAACAAATTGTGAATGTTATCAAACACCTCAGACAGACACGTTCAGGGCTCTGACCTTCAGCTTTAAACGTTTTTTGCATCTTCACTATTCGTCGATGTCATGTTCTCCCCACGCTATCTGTTATATGCTAATATGCCGGCTGTAACTCTGTGATTCACAGCTGGACTCAGGAGCCGTCCCTTTCTGCCACATCATTTTACTCTCACCATCTGAAGTTCAGAGGGGAAGTGATGGCTCTTGATCCCTCTAATCAGATGAAATGGGAACGCTGGACAGCTCCTCAGCAGAAGCGTCATTATCAAAAAGAAAGTTAAAAAGGACGACGCTAATCCGCTTTCATCCTGCATGTGTCGGCTGCCAGTCCCCTAATGAGACCATGTAATCGTAGACACCACCTTTTAACACCGCTGTGAGTACGACAAGCTGCATGCTAATATCCTGTCTCATTGGGGATTCGTACAACGCGTGGGCTGCACTCTCTCCCTAAGCTTTCCAGGACAAACTCTTCCTGATCGTTAGTCTCCTGTCAACTCCAGATTCAAAGCCAATAGCATCGGCTCTCTTATTCTTAGGGAGCTATTTAGTTCAGCCCCCAGCTGTCAGTGTAAAATCAGGGTGTTTGCCTCTAAAGCTCTTATTCAGCTAAAACATGTTACCTGGAAGCTGTTCAATCACAGTCTGTTGATGCTTGGATGCAGTTCAAAAGAGGACGGACAGTGTTTTTCTTTCAAACGTGATACTGTAATGTATCTGTCGGACAAATGGCTATCCCACCACGTTACAAGTTAGAATGTTTACAAGTATGATGGAAAAGAGGAGATTCTTAGCTTTTCAATTATGTCCTTATTCAGAACATAAGATAAGACTTATTCACCCCGAAGGACAATTGTTGTGCCAGAGTTACAAAACTACAATAAGCAGCATAATATAAAACCGTACACTAACGGCCTGAAAGTCTTGTTTCAGGGTATTTTCATGATGTTAGTGGGCGGTGGTGGCGAAGTCGATAGGGACTTGGCAACTGGAAGGTCACCAGTTCAAGCCTCGGCAAGTGCTACCGAGGTGTCCCTGAGCAAGGCACCGTTCCCCACACAGCTCCCCGGGCGCCGTAAATAAAAGTCCATCATCCATCTTATCATCTTATCCATCTGACAGTGCAGTAAAAGAGCCAATGAATTACTACAGGAAACATAGACGGCCAACTAATTAATACAAACAAGTCCTCGACCTGTCCTAGCTCACGAATATGTGGGTAACGTGTTGTCGGTATAAGGTCCAACACTGACTGAGAACAGCCTAAATTGGATCAGCAAAACCCACTGAAAGCTGGGACATTAGAGGCAACTATATTTCCCCAGTCCTCTTTTCTACTGCCTCCTTTTTTGTATTTCACCATGTGTTCTTGATAGATGTTCCAGATGCCTGCGCAATGTCTTAAACTGTTAAAGGCTTCATAGATCTGCAGCACTGTGGCCCAAAGAAAGGGCCAGAGGTAGAGGAAAACAGAACACCTGGGGCTTTGTTGACATCCGATACCGGTGAACTTTGACCTGCAGCTAAGCTGAACTTCTGGTGGGCAATCAGCAGAGGCAAACCAATCAGGGACCGATGAGGAAATACCTCTTTCAGACGAGAGGCTCACAGCTCCAATCCGTCAGCTGGTTTTCAAGACTGCACTGGACAAAATGCTGTTTTCACTTGAAATAAGTACGAAAATCTGCCAATAGAACACGTGAATATTGGTAAGAGTTCTTGAAATAAGACGGATGTGTAGATAAATCAGATATGTTCGTGTTACAATATAATCCGCAAACGCTCAAGAGTGTTCTGTGTTCTGATGTTAGATGGTGATTTTCCAATAAATATGTGTTATCACGTATTCTGACTGGATATCAGACACAGCTACTGGGCAAGACTTCAAGTTTTTGTCGTGAGAAAGCACAAACACATTCCTGCCTCTTTTTGTCACCGAGTGATTTCGATGCCTCGGCTAACTGTGGTGCAAAATAAATGCGCTTCAAACACTCTAAATCTTGCCCAGTTCATGTGTCTGATATCCATCAGAATGCGTCTCTACTCCTGATATAAGACGTCATCTTGTTCAGTCAAAACATCTTATTTTGAGTTGTATCTCAGATTAAACTGTTTTTTTTCACCAGGGACGTGCACAGACATTTGGAGGCTCTAAACTAGAGAAAGGGCCCCCCACCCCCCCCTCCGAAAACGTAAGAAGTTTTATAAAAAAAGAAAACCAGGGAAATTGTTTTTTCGCGGTCCCATATCTCATTAACATATCTAACGTTAGGAACTATTAAAGACAAAATGCGGACAATTCTGTTTTAATGTCGTTTGACCTTTGTAACGGCTGTGCCTTAAATAACCTCACTAATTCTTAAACCAATTCAAGACGCATTATTCTTATTCTTATCATTCTTTATGAGCGCAGTAACGGTAAGGTATCTAATTACTTATTTATTTAGTATTCCATAACATATTTGAGTTGTATCTCAGAGGAAGTGTTTCCACGTATGTATCAGGAAAGCTAACATCAGAGCACAGAACACTTTGGAGCGTTCGGGGATTATATTGTAACACGACATCTCCTGATTCTGGTCAGATATAGTTCAGAATAAGTTTTCCATCTAATCACAGATCTAATTTATCAAACTATCCCTTCTGATTTCAATAGATCTTACCAAGCACATTTTCACTTGTTCTATTGGCAGATTTTTGGACTTATTTCAAGTGAAAACACCTTATTTTTCCAACTAGTCTTTAGAGCAGCATTTTTTCCAGTTTGTCCCCTCAGCTGTGACAGGAAGTGGAAACTGAGATAACCTCCACTTCCTCTGAGTATCTTCCACATTACAGCCCTCGCAGATATTCTGGAGCGTGACTTCAGAGAGGTTTCCATATCTGAAGGAGCTGCTGGAGTGCGGCTGATTGGGTCTGAAGAGCAGACCTTTTTTCACTTCTGCCGGCTTGATGACTGCGTTCAGGATCCTCGGTGGTCCTCACAGAGGAGCTCGCTGTGAGAGGGAAGTGAGAAACACACTGCACTGATCATGCCGGAGCTGAGGGGAGCTGATTGCACCAAAGTTGTCATTCGTGGGGTTCGCTGTATCAAAACTTTAAAGCTGTACAACTTGATGCTTGTCCTTAAAGTCTGAAGTGAAGTCCTCTTGGCGTTTTCAATAATTTAGCCAGAGAGGGCAAAAGTACACACTTCCTTTACTCAGGTAGAAGTACTGATACTCCTTTTTAACAATACTCTGGTGAAAGTAGAAGTACTGACTAAACTTCTTTACTCAAGTGAAAGTAAAGAGGCTTTGAAGTGTCCTTCAGTAAAAAGTACCCATAGCTAGCAGCTGCTTTAAAGAGTACCTGACCTCCCTTTATATCAATAGAACAATAATGTCATTGTTAGCTAATGAATGTTTCCATGGTGACCAACGGCAACATGACAACGTTTCCATTGGTCCCTCTTCTTTAGAGAAGACCAGGAAGTGATGGATACACGGATCGTGTTCCAACCAATAGGCACGCAGTGACTCTAAAGAATAATGACCACGCACCAACACACATTCAGACTAAAGGAACCAGCTGTTTGGGAAATGAGAGAAGTAGAAAGTACAGGTATTTGGGTTCAACATGTAAGAAGTAGAAAGTACAGGTATTGTGTTCAACATGTGAGAAGTAGAAAGTACAGGTATTTGAGTTCAACATGTAAGAAGTAGAAAGTACAGGTATTGTGTTCAACATGTAAGAAGTAGAAAGTACAGGTATTTGTGTTCAACATGAGAGAAGTAGAAAGTACAGGTATTTGGGTCCAACAGTAAGAAGTAGAAAGTACAGGTTTTTCAGTTCAACATGTAAGAAGTAGAAAGTACAGGTATTTGAGTTCAACATGTAAGAAGTAGAAAGTACAGGTATTTCAGTTCAACATGTAAGAAGTAGAAAGTACAGGTATTTGGGTTCAACATGTAAGAAGTAGAAAGTACAGGTATTTGTGTTCAACATGTGAGAAGTAGAATACAGGTATTTGAGTTCAACATTAAGAAGTAGAAAGTACAGGTATTTGGGTTCAACATGTAAGAAGTAGAAAGTACAGGTATTTCAGTTCAACATGTAAGAAGTAGAAAGTACAGGTATTTGAGTTCAACATGTAAGAAGTAGAAAGTACAGGTATTTGAGTTCAACATGAGAGAAGTAGAAAGTACAGGTATTTCAGTTCAACATGTAAGAAGTAGAAAGTACAGGTATTTGAGTTCAACATGTAAGAAGTAGAAAGTACAGGTATTTGTGTTCAACATGTAAGAAGTAGAAAGTACAGGTATTTCAGTTCAACATGTAAGAAGTAGAAAGTACAGGTATTTGGGTTCAACATGTAAGAAGTAGAAAGTACAGGTATTTGAGTTCAACATGTAAGAAGTAGAAAGTACAGGTATTTGTGTTCAACATGTAAGAAGTAGAAAGTACAGGTATTTGTGTTCAACATGAGAGAAGTAGAAAGTACAGGTATTTGGGTTCAACATGTAAGAAGTAGAAGTACAGGTATTTGAGTTCAACATGTAAGAAGTAGAAAGTACAGGTATTTGAGTTCAACAGTAAGAAGTAGAAAGTACAGGTATTTCAGTTCAACATGTAAGAAGTAGAAAGTACAGGTATTTGAGTTCAACATGTAAGAAGTAGAAAGTACAGGTATTTGAGTTCAACATGAGAGAAGTAGAAAGTACAGGTATTTCAGTTCAACATGTAAGAAGTAGAAAGTACAGGTATTTGAGTTCAACATGTAAGAAGTAGAAAGTACAGGTATTGGTGTTCAACATGAGAGAAGTAGAAAGTACAGGTATTTGGGTTCAACATGAGAGAAGTAGATACAGGTATTTCAGTTCAACATGTAAGAAGTAGAAAGTACAGGTATTTGAGTTCAACATGTAAGAAGTAGAAAGTACAGGTATTTGAGTTCAACATGAGAGAAGTAGAAAGTACAGGTATTTCAGTTCAACATGTAAGAAGTAGAAAGTACAGGTATTTGAGTTCAACATGTAAGAAGTAGAAAGTACAGGTATTTGTGTTCAACATGTAAGAAGTAGAAAGTTCAGGTATTTGAGTTCAACATGTGAGAAGTAGAAAGTACAGGTATTTGGGTTCAACATGAGAGAAGTAGAAAGTACAGGTATTTCAGTTCAACATGTAAGAAGTAGAAAGTACAGGTATTTGAGTTCAACATGTAAGAAGTAGAAAGTACAGGTATTTGAGTTCAACATGAGAGAAGTAGAAAGTACAGGTATTTCAGTTCAACATGTAAGAAGTAGAAAGTACAGGTATTTGAGTTCAACATGTAAGAAGTAGAAAGTACAGGTATTTGTGTTCAACATGTAAGAAGTAGAAAGTTCAGGTATTTGAGTTCAACATGTGAGAAGTAGAAAGTACAGGTATTTGAGTTCAACATGAGAAGTAGAAAGTACAGGTATTTGAGTTCAACATGTGAGAAGTAGAAAGTACAGGTATTTGTGTTCAACATGTAAGAAGTAGAAAGTTCAGGTATTTGAGTTCAACATGTGAGAAGTAGAAAGTACAGGTATTTGAGTTCAACATGAGAAGTAGAAAGTACAGGTATTTGAGTTCAACATGTGAGAAGTAGAAAGTACAGGTATTTGAGTTCAACATGAGAGAAGTAGAAAGTACAGGTATTGAGTTCAACATGTAAGAAGTAGAAAGTACAGGTATTTGAGTTCATCATGATATAGGTAATCTAAATGGTCAGTTCATCACCTGGGTACTTATTAGTACTTAATAACAGTTAATTCAAAAGCTTAAAAGCAGTTTATTTGGTAAGTAATGGTAATGGTATTTGGTGTGCGATGCAAAATGATGGCGTACACTTTTAGACTTGAACACAATGTGGAAGCACCCTCGAGCAGGCGAGGCGTTTAAGGGGAATTGGATGTTGTTTTGCTGTAGCTCCTTTCATCACATAATATAAGCCATAAGAGCACATTAAGCACAGCAGATTGGAAATGGGGATATATGTGTAACAGTAGGAGGTGGGGCAGGTGTTAAATCATGCAGAGTGCGGAGACTGTGGGTCGACATGCACTCATTCATGATTTAAAGGTTCTCGACTCAGACTTTTCTCCCAGTCCTAGAAAGTGTGTGTTCATCTGAGGACACGTCGGCACCAGGAAATACACTCTGTGGTTCAGGAAACAGCTTCTCTATACGGGGGTGAATGGGTTGTGATTTATGAGCCTTTTATAGAAAGGAAACAGAAGGTTCATCTCAGGTGCTTTGCAAACAATGTGTAGGTTTCGGCAGTGAGCATTTTACATTTACAAGTTTTGCACATGTATCCCAATCCTGCTTAATTTCCTTAATTCTAAATATTCATGCTTTCTTGTCTGGTTTGATACGATGGATGTCTGCATAGCAAGATGCACATGAGTACAATCCCTCAATTGATTTGGAGTAGAAGCCAGTCAGAGTTGTGAATCAGATCAAAGTAAAACTCAAATGCAGTTAGAGTGAACACACCATGCCAGAGGACTGAACAAATCAGAAAGAGAGATTATAAGAAACTGCTGATGTTTCAGAACGTTACCATGACATCAGAACGTTACCATGACATCAGAACGTTACCATGACATCAGAACGTTACCATGACATCATCAGAACGTTACCATGACATCATCAGAATGTTACCATGACATCAGAAGGTTACCATGACATCATCAGAACGTTACCATGACATCATCAGAATGTTACCATGACATCAGAAGGTTACCATGACATCATCAGAACGTTAACATGACATCATCAGAACGTTACCATGACATCAGGACGTTACCATGATATCATCAGAACGTTAACATGACATCATCAGAACGTTACCATGACATCATCAGAACGTTAACATGACATCATCAGAACGTTACCATGACATCATCAGAACGTTACCATGACATCAGAAGGTTACCATGACATCATCAGAACGTTACCATGACATCATCAGAACGTTACCATGACATCATCAGAACGTTACCATGACATCAGAAGGTTACCATGACATCAGAACGTTACCATGACATCATCAGAACGTTACCATCACATCATCGGAACGTTAACCTGACATCATCAGCACGTTACCATGACATCAGAACGTTACCATGACATCATCAGAATGTTACCATCACATCATCGGAACGTTACCATGACATCATCAAAACGACGACATCATCAGAACGTTACCATGACAGCAGAAGGTTACCATGACATCAGCACGTTACCATGACATCATCAGAACGTTACCATGACATCATCGGAATGTTAACCTGACATCATCAGCACGTTACCATGACATCATCAAAACGACGACATCATCAGAACGTTACCATGACATCATCAGAACGTCAGGTAGTTGATCTCTCTCTTTATACAAGCAGGTTGAAACCTTGTGTATTCTCAAAACTAAAGCACCAGATATGATTTAACAGTTCATTTTTGTTCAGGTCTCCATGCTTTCATGTTCAAAAAGCTCTTTATTGTTCTCATACTGCCTGTGCTGCAGAAACTCTTTTCACCCTCTGTCTGAAACCAGAGCCCAGTCTGCTCTGATTGGTTAGCTGGCCGGCTCTGTT
>JAMFTG010000237.1:65000-77500 GCA_023974075.1 Chaenocephalus aceratus | reverse complement strand
GTATACGCCGTGAAGTGGGTTTGCGGCCTGCCAGTAAACCCGAAGAAGAAGAAGAAGAAGAAGAAGAAGAAGAAGAAGAAAGAAGAAGAAGAAGAAGAAGAAGAAGAAGAAGAAGAAGAAGAAGAAGAAGAAGAAGAAGAAGAAGAAGAAGAAGAAGCAGAAGAAGAAGAGAAGAAGAAGTGCAGACTTTCAGCTGTAATTTTGAGTGTAAATCCAAATCAGGTGAATTATGTAGGAATTATGACACATTTTATACACGGTATCTTCGGGGTAACCCTAACCCTATTTTAAAGGGACAAAGAAACATCATCTTAAATCAAAGTTTCCTGTACTTTCATAAACACGTAAATAACACACTACAGGAGAGGGGAACCCCAAAAAGCACAAGACATAACTTTAACATCCCCGTTAACTAATTCCTTGACTCACGCAATGACAAGCCATGATCAGCGACTAGTCGTTTGTTATTGCTATTTAAAGCCATTAGTGGTGGAAAGCTAATGTGCGATGAATCCTGAGCTTTCTGAACTTGTCCTCACGGTGAGATGACTCAGCACCTTCAGACTGATCTCAGCGCTCGATACGCAGATGTGATGCCGGTGTGTTTCTACTGACAGTTTGCCGAGCGGCGCATTGTGGTGTAAACAGCTGCTGTCAGTCGTCTGTCAGTGAGTTCAGATCTGACAGACGACTCGGGGGAAGTTTGCCTGCGTATCCCACAGGATGAGACATGGGGAGATAGAAAGCAGGTGACGTTTTGATACCAGAAATATGTTAGGAAACGTCAGGATCTTTCGTGGACTTTTTCTGTTGCTGCTTTTGTGGATGTTTTAAGATTAAGATAAGATAAGAGGTACTTCATTGATCCCACATGTGGAAATGTTTGTGTCCCAGCAGGTAAAACAAAACAAAGCATTGCATATGTGTAGAAAACTAAATATTCGAAAAAAATGAAACATCTCAAAATAGAATTAAAACAGCAACATCTTTAAACTATGACATAAAACACCATGAAGGGCTTCACACACAATAAAGCAGCATATGGTTTACATTAAGTTAAATTAAATATAAATGTGAAATGTACAGTGTGTCGAGTTATCCGGTAGTTATCTATAGTCCGTTTAGCTTAGGAACCTTCCTAACGGAGTGAAATGACCCGGAAGTGCCCTCAGTGGCAGCCATGATAAGTGCCGTTCGAATTCTCTAGATGAAAGGAAAGGAGGTTTCACACTTCCTTTATAGCCTCCTTTAGCTTAGGAACCACTGGACCTCCCTACTGACAGGAGAGGAGAAAAATGCTGCCCCACAATGCATTGCAGCCGCAGCATTTGCCGTCACTCAACAGTCGGCGTTCACGGAAACAACCGATAATGACGGAGAAATGATATCATGAAAGTTACGGTGCTTATTAAGCATTTTAAAACGTAGGTGGTAAGTTGCCAAAGTGCTTTGTTTTGAACGTTCATCAGTATTATAATCAAAGAGAGAAATATGAACGTTAGTTTTCACTGAAATGATCAAATAAAGTCAACATTTCAGTCTTCACTGAGCTGTGTGGGGTTTGTTCAACTTCTAAAAGATGTTTGAATGGTGATATACACAGTGATAGATGTTAAGAACTAACGTTTATAATAAATACATCTGTATTGATTTAAGATCTTTAGTTCATACAATCATACGTATTGGGTCATTGGTATTAATGTGGACCGGAGGGAGAGGGTGACGAGCAGAAGTTTCACTTTCCTTTTTTTATTTCAATTCCAGCTTTGGTCCTGAAGAATCTGTTTCTCTGTTGTCCACGTTCATAAAGCAAAGCAGCAAGCAATCAGAGCACGGTGCAGAGTCTCTAGATGAGTTTAACAGTAGTCCCTCGTTCTTATTAAACATCCATGTTGTAGTCCGCTGTATAGAAACTGTGGTTTCCATGGTTACCCCACAGCAGCAGACGCACACAATGACGTCCGCTGGCGCATCATAAACACGTCGGATAGTGAACGTGCATTCGATTCTCTAAAGCTACCGCAGTCTCTTCTCCTAAGTCCTTTGAATTCTCCTATCCACTATCCCTTAACCCCGTGACCTTTCACTCAGAGGAGAGGAATAGGAGATAGGGTTAGAATTTAGGAGCTGATTGTTGGATTATTGGAACGCAACCCAAGTGCTACCGAGGTGTCCCTGAGCAAGGCACCGTTCCCCACACTGCTCCGAACACTAGGATGGGTCGAATGCAGAGAAACCATTTCCCCACGGGGATTAATAAAGTATATAAAAAATCAAAAATCAAAATATCCAAAGAGCAGCTATGTATCAGAGAGTTATTGCAGTGTTGTTGTATTTCATTCAAGCCGGATTATTCTTCTTCTACACGTAGTCTAGCTTTCAAAATGTCCCCTTGATGGACAAACAGTATCAGCGCGCATGATCTCGAATCAGAGGTGGACACATTGTGCGAAGAAGGGAAGGTCTGACTTTAAACCGAGCTACTGATGGATAGGTGTGTGTAGCATGTTTGTATGAGTGTCTGTGTCATGGTGCACTGCTGATGACAGTAAGTGCTTCTCTCGTGTATTCATGTGGTGTCATATCTGTCTGTTCTCTGTGTCCTGTATATCCATTATGCTGCACGCCTCGTTTCCTTAACTGCAGCATTCGGGCCGATTACAGAACTGCAGTTTCATCTCTGTTTTGGGAGGTGCAAAAGTGGAAGTCTGGAGGCACGTCGTCGAGCCACGCTGCGTTTCAGACTAATTCAGTTCATAGCCTGAGAAGCTGAGAAGCTGGGGCACATCTCGGCTTTTACCCCGTGAGTGTATGATGCTAAGAGAAGGTTGATTGGGTTAAATGAGCTTGACATTACAATTATAGCGAGAGCAAGCTTTAATTAACTGTGTAAACAGTCGCTTGCATGAACCTCTGGCACCAACAAAATATCCGGTGAATTTAGTAAATGTCAGATCCTCACCTCTTCCTAGGGTTTCATATGTGGCTAATCATCAATAAGTAAACTAAACATCATCACGCCCAACGTTAGCCACCTTTAGCTTAGCGGTGGTGACGTGAAGTCATGTGTCCGTGCTGTAGTTCCTGTATAGCCCAGCATTAGCCTCCTTAGCTTAGCGGTGGTGACGTGAAGTCATGTGACCGTGCTGTAGTTCCTGTATAGCCCAGCATTAGCCTCCTTTAGCTTAGCGGTGGTGACGTGAAGTCATGTGACCGTGCTGTAGTTCCTTTATAGCCCAACATTAGCCTCCTTTAGCTTAGCGGTGGTGACGTGAAGTCATGTGACGTGCTTGTAGTTCCTTTATAGCCCAAACATAGCCTCCTTTAGCTTAGCGGTGGTGACGTGAAGTCATGTGACCGTGCTGTAGTTCCTTTATAGCCCAACATTAGCCTCCTTTAGCTTAGCGGTGGTGACGTGAAGTCATGTGACCGTGCTGTAGTTCCTTTATAGCCCAACATTAGCCTCCTTTAGCTTAGCGGTGGTGACGTGAAGTCATGTGACTGTGCTGTAGTTCCTTTATAGCCCAACATTAGCCTCCTTTAGCTTAGCGGTGGTGACGTGAAGTCATGTGACCGTGCTGTAGTTCCTGTATAGCCCAGCATTAGCCTCCTTTAGCTTAGCGGTGGTGACGTGAAGTCATGTGACCGTGCTGTAGTTCCTTTATAGCCCAACATTAGCCTCCTTTAGCTTAGCGGTGGGTGACGTGAAGCATGTGACTGTGCTGTAGTTCCTTTATAGCCCAACATTAGCCTCCTTTAGCTTAGCGGTGGTGACGGAAGTCATGTGACCGTGCTGTAGTTCTTTATAGCCCAACTTAGCCTCCTTTAGCTTAGCGGTGGTGACGTGAAGTCATTGTGACCGTGCTGTAAGTTCCTTTTATAGCCCAACATCTAGCCTCCTTTAGCTTAGCGGTGGTGAGGTTAAGTCATGTGACCGTGCTGTAGCTCCTTTATAGCCCAACATTAGCCTCCTTTAGCTTAGCGGTGGTGACGTGAAGTCATGTGACCGTGCTGTAGTTCCTGATAGCCCAACATTAGCCGCCTTTAGCTTAGCGGTGGTGACGTGAAGTCATGTGGACCGTGCTGTAGTTCCTTATAGCCCAACATTAGCCACCTTTAGCTTAGCGGTGGTGACGTGAAGTCATGTGACCGTGCTGTAGTTTCCTTTATAGCCCAACATTAGCCTCCTTTAGCTTAGCGGTGGTGACGTGAAGTCATGTGACCGTGCTGTAGTTCCTTTATAGCCCAACATTAGCCGCCTTTAGCTTAGCGGTGGTGACGTGAAGTCATGTGACCGTGCTGTAGTTCCTTTGTAGCCCAACATTAGCTTTTTACTTGGTACAGTACAGCGTTCTCAACAAATGAATCCAGCATAATGGCTAATAAAAAGGGAGTTATGCAAGCTCTTTTTTTCAACACCAAACCAACTGAAGCTCACTTTGAAACCAGATTGGGTTTCATACCTTTTTGCTGCGTCTCTCTTGAACCATTTAACACGATGAAGCTTCTCTATCCGAGGTAAAGATAACAGAGCCTAATTGGAACAAAACTCCACACTGACCCTTCAGTCGGTGCTGAAACAGAAACATGTCGCTCAGAGGGAAAAACCTCCGTCACTCAAAGAGCGCTCGTCACTGCAAAGAAAATAATCTTCTGGGAAAAACACAAGTCAGGTCGAAGAGAGCCACCGTTAGGAGGAGGGGAACCTAAACACCACGTCGAACCCTGAGTGGCAGCTGTATACATCTACAAAGGTGTGTGTTCCACATTGGAAACGTTAAAAGGCTATAAATGATGTTTCATTTGTTGATCCTGGAGTTTGGAGGAATGCTTGAAATTCATTTGTAGATTATTACCTACAGGTGTCACGTTGAATAGATTCTGGTTTATTTTTATGTCCTATGACAAAAACGTGGGAGAAAGCGTATCCACTGCTTTCCTGTCCTTTGTCAAACTTCTCAACCAAATGCTACCAGATTTAGATGTACTGCTTTTCGAGCGAAATAATCCAATATTTTCAGGCTTTACTGATGATGTTCTTGTGTTGTTCCAGCCAACGGGAGAATCCAAATGACCCGACACTATTTCGACACATTCTCCTCTGTGTACGACGCCAAGGGCCGCGTTAGATTCCTGTTCGGTACATATGCATAATAGCTGGCTTTGTGTCGCCTGCTGGGAGGGAGCGCTGGAGTCTGACAGCTATTGTCCTCAATTAGGGATTCCCCACTTGAGGCCTTCAGGCGCAGCCACATGGCGTATTAATAAGAGGACGACGCAACATGACAAGCTTTCTGTGTTACTAAATGTGTTAAGCAACACATTATCTGAAGTGGACGTGTCCTGGTGTGTGAGCAGAGGATTCAGGGGAGAACTTGTGATGTGGATCAAAGATGTTAGTAGTAACAAATGAAGCTTGGTACAAATTATTTATAAGAGGCCCTATTACCTTTGTAATATATTACATACTGATATACCACCTGAAGATCAGCAGGGAGAGGACTCTTAGTAGAGACACTACATCTAATATACACCTGAACATCAGCAGGAGAGGACTCTTTAAAGTAGAGACACTACATACTGATATACACATGAACATCAGCAGAGAGGACTCTTTAAAGTAGAGACACTACATACTGATATACACCTGAACATCAGCAGGAGAGGACTCTTTAAAGTAGAGACACTACATACTGATATACACATGAACATCAGCAGGAGGGACTCTTTAAAGTAGAGACACTACATACTGATATACACACCTGAACATCAGCAGTAGAGGACTCTTTAAAGTAGAGTCACTACATACTGATATACACCTGAACATCAGCAGGAGAGGACTCTTTAAAGTAGAGACACTACATACTGATATACACCTGAACATCAGCAGGAGAGGACTCTTTAAAGTAGAGACACTACATCCTGATATACACCGGAACATCAGCAGGAGAGGACTCTTTAAAGTAGAGACACTACATACTGATATACACCTGAACATCAGCAGGAGAGGACTCTTTAAAGTAGAGACACTACATACTGATATACACCTGAACATCAGCAGGAGAGGACTCTTTAAAGTAGAGACACTACATCCTGATATACACCGGAACATCAGCAGGAGAGGACTCTTTAAAGTAGAGACACTACATACTGATACACACCTGAACATCAGCAGGAGAGGACTCTTTAAAGTAGAGACACTACACACTGATATACACCTGAACATCAGCTGGAGAGGACTCTTTAAAGTAGAGACACTACATGCTGATATACACCTGAACATCAGCAGGAGAGGACTCTTTAAAGTAGAGACACTACATACTGATATACACCTGAACATCAGCAGGAGAGGACTCTTTAAAGTAGAGACACTACATCCTGATATACACCGGAACATCAGCAGGAGAGGACTCTTTAAAGTAGAGACACTACATACTGATATACACCTGAACATCAGCAGGAGAGGACTCTTTAAAGTAGAGACACTTCTGTCAATCAACTCAAAAACATGTCTTTGAATCGTCTCGTAGGCGGCGATGAGCTTTTAAGAGTGTCTTTCATGCTTTCACAACGACCCGATGCCACCCAGGACGTCTCTCTCCTGCTAGAGCAGTCGGTGTATATGGGGATTTGTGGAGGATGCAATGCCTCAGAGATTCCTGCTCGGGATACATGTTCGCCAAAGCTCTTAAGATGTGGGGTGAGTGCACACTGAGTAGGCATTTAGCTCAGGGACTCCCAGACTGGATAAGTGAACATCAAAAGGGTCGGTGACACTGGGAAGGTTCAACAGAGGAGAAGGAGGCAGACATGAAAGCAGACGAGATCAAATAAGGAGGTGATGGAGAAGAGAGGAGAGGAGAGGTTTCCCAAAATCTCACCTCGATATGACTGAGCCATTAATCCATCACTCTGTTTCAGGACATTGACATTTTTTGGGCTCAAAACAGCCTTAAAACGTCACTTTAATCCGAAGAATCAGACTGATTGCGGAAAAGATCCTTTCTCGATACTTGATAAGGATCCCTACGCGATAGTCTGTGTCGCAACCTATTGACAATTGAGATGCAATGGCGCTTGAAATAACGTGAAAAAACATGATTTTCTGAAGTGTTGGAAGCAGAGATAACACAAGTACTCACATCCTTTACTCAAGTAGAAGTACACATACTTGTGTTTAAACATACTCTGGTGAAAGTAGAAGTACTGACTAAACTTCTTTACTCAAGTCAAAGTAAAGAGGCTTGAAGTGTACTTCAGTAAAAAGTACCCATAGCTAGCAGCTGTTTTAAAGAGTACCTAACCTCCCTTTATATTAATAGAACAATAAATGTCATTGTTAGCTAATGAATGTTTCCATGGTGACCAACGGCAACATGACAACGTTTCCATTGGTCCCTCTTCTTTAGAGAAGACCAGGAAGTGATGGATACACGGATCGTGTTCCAACCAATAGGCACGCAGTGACTCTGAAGAATAATGATCACGCACCAACACACATTCAGACTAAAGGAACCAGCTGGTTGGGAAATGAGAGAAGTAGAAAGTACAGGTATTTGAGTTCAACAATGTGAGAAGTAGAAAGTACAGGTATTTGAGTTCAACATGTAAGAAGTAGAAAGTACAGGTATTTGAGTTCAACATGAGAGAAGTAGAAAGTACAGGTATTTGAGTTCAACAATGTAAGAAGTAGAAAGTACAGGTATTTGAGTTCAACATGAGAGAAGTAGAAAGTACAGGTATTTGGGTTCAACATGTAAGAAGTAGAAAGTACAGGTATTTGAGTTCAACATGAGAGAAGTAGAAAGTACAGGTATTTGAGTTCAACATGTAAGAAGTAGAAAGTACAGGTATTTGGGTTCAACATGTGAGAAGTAGAAAGTACAGGTATTTGGGTTCAACATGTAAGAAGTAGAAAGTACAGGTATTTGAGTTCAACATGTGAGAAGTAGAAAGTACAGGTATTTGAGTTCAACATGTAAGAAGTATAAAGTACAGGTATTTGTGTTTCAAACATGTAAGAAGTAGAAAGTACAGGTATTTGTGTTCAACATGTTAGAAGTAGAAAGTACAGGTATTTGAGTTCAACATGTGAGAAGTAGAAAGTACAGGTATTTGTGTTCAACATGTGATGGATACACGGATCGTGTATCCATCCAGAAGTACAGGTATTGGGTTCAACATGTAAGAAGTAGAAAGTACAGGTATTTGTGTTCAACATGTGAGAAGTAGAAAGTACAGGTATTTGAGTTCAACATGTGAGAAGTAGAAAGTACAGGTATTTGAGTTCAACATGTGAGAAGTAGAAAGTACAGGTATTTGGGTTCAACATGTGAGAAGTAGAAAGTACAGGTATTTGAGTTCAACATGTAAGAAGTAGAAAGTACAGGTATTTGAGTTCAACATGTGAGAAGTAGAAAGTACAGGTATTTGGGTTCAACATGTAAGAAGTAGAAAGTACAGGTATTTGAGTTCAACATGTAAGAAGTAGAAAGTACAGGTATTTGGGTTCAACATGTAAGAAGTAGAAAGTACAGGTATTTGAGTTTCAACATGTAAGAAGTAGAAAGTACAGGTATTGAGTTCAACATGTAAGAAGTAGAAAGTACAGGTATTTGAGTTCAACATGTAAGAAGTAGAAAGTTACAGGTATTTGTGTTCAACATGTAAGAAGTAGAAAGTACAGGTATTTGAGTTCAACATGTAAGAAGTAGAAAGTACAGGTATTTCGGTTAAAAATGTAAGAAATCAAAGTAAAAAGTCCTCAGAAAAAATAAGTAGTGGAGTAAAGTACTGATACCAGAAAAATGTACTTACTGTAAGTACAGTAAACGAAGTATTTGTACTCCACTACTTCCCTCCTCTGATTGGACGTTCGGTCGGTCTATATTTTGATGTTTTCAGACCTGAAGGAGGTGCACACAGGAAGCTTCAGACACGTGTACTCCCAGCATGCAGCAGCTGAAGCTCCTGCAGAGACCTCACATCTCCAGCGTGACTCACAGAGTGTGAGCTCTTTATTCTCCTGATAGAGAAACAGCAGGGGGCGGATTCAATGAGCGCTGAATAGGTGCAATGTACTAGAACAAATACCTATGATACCCATGCATGTTTGTTGGATCTGGGTAGAGTTAGAGCTACAGCGTGTGGATAGACCAAGGTGGGGGTGCATTGGGTTTGCACACGTCATGCGCTTACATCATTTGAACAAAAGTGAGAAAAGCAAACTTGTTTTTCCCTTTTGGGTTAAATATAAATATTAGAGTCATTTCAACAGTATTTTTTTAAATTTAAATCAGAAGCCTCCGATCTTGACGTCAAAACCTATTTTTTCGTCTCGCACATTCCACAACATGCACAAAAAACACATCAGAAAGTGTGTAATGATCGGGAATGGCGTGCTATTACTTTTCTTAGAGATGTTCTAAACCGTTTTTGATGGAAATCACAGGAAAAGTCTGACTGTGTTTTATGATACCTATCCATCTTTGTTGGATCTGTGTCGAGTGTTTTCTTAGGGCTACAGCGTGTGGATAGACCAAGGTGGGATGTATTTGAATTTGCAAGTGCGTCATATGAACTAAAGTGGGAAAAAGCAAACCTCTTTTTCCCTTTTGGGTAAAATATTAGAGCGGTTTCAACTGTATTTTGGAGACTGTACGAAATCAGAACCCTCTGATTCTTGACATCGTACCTCATTTCGGTGGACTGGCGAATTACAACATCAAAAGTATGTAATGTGAATTTCTATCCACCAGGGCGTGCAATGACTTTGCCTTTTTCACTGAACAACATTCAGAGAATCAGACGAGCAGTCAGTGCCTCTGCATCAGGAACAGCAAATGTGTTGTCTCTGTGTCCACTTAACATCAAGTCAGACACCATGACACAATTCCATCAGATTAATGATAAAAACCTAGAGACATTATACAACTTCTGAAGTCCTCCTCCTGCTGCCTTGATATTATTCCAACAGGATTTTTCCAAGATGTTTTTCCTTGCATGGCCTCAGATCTACTTCATATAGTAAACAAGTCTCTTCACTCAGGTGTTTTTCCACAGGCTCTGAAAACTGCAGTCATTAAACCGCTCTTAAAAAAGAACAATCTAGATGCTTCAGTAATGAACAATTACAGGCCCATATCAAACCTGCCATTTCTAGGTAAGATCATTGAAAAGTAGTTTTTCAACAGTTGAGTAATTTCTTTGCATTTAAATAGCTGTTTCGATGTGTTCCTGTCAGGCTTTCGTCCAAACCACAGCACTGAGACTGCTCTTGTAAAGGTCTTCAATGACATCCACTTAAACACAGACCGTGGCAGAACTTCAGTGTTAGTATTATTAGATCTCAGTGCTGCATTTGACACTGTTGGACCACAGCATATTACTAGACCGACTGGAAGAAACTGGGTGGGACTTTCGGAAACAGTTCTAAATTGGTTTGAATCCTACTTAAAGACAGAAACAACTTTGTTTCTATAGGTACATACACATCTGAGTTGACAAATATGACATGTGGGGTTCCTCAAGGCTCCATCTTGGGGCCTCTTCTCTTTAACATCTGCATGCTACCACTGGCTCAGATAATGAAAAACAACAAAATAAGTTAACATAGCTATGCAGATGACACACAAATCTACATAACAATTTCACCAGGAGACTATGCTCCAATTCAAACACTGAGTAAGTGCATTGGACAAATCAATGACTGGATGTGTCAGAACTTTCTCCAATTAAACAAAGATAAAACTTAAGGGTAATGGTTTTTGGAGCCAAGGCAGAACGTATAAAAGTTAAGCGCTGAGCTTCAGTCTGCAATGTTCAAATCAACAGATAAAGCCAGAAATCTAGGTGTAGTCATGGACTCTGACCTGAGTTTCAACAGTCCACATAAAAACAGTTTACTAAATCAGCCTACTATCACCCTAAAGAACATATCTAGGATTAAAAGACTAATGTCACAAGCAGGATTTGGAGACACGTGGTCCATGCTTTCATCTTCAGTAGACTGGACTACTGCAATGGGTCTTTGCAGGTCTCACTAAAACATCTATTAGGAAGCTGCAGCTGATTCAGAACGCCGCTGCTCGAGTCCTCACTGACACTAAGAAAGTGGATCACATCACTCCTGTTCTGAAGTCTTTACACTGGCTTCCTGTGTGTCAAAGAATAGATTTCTAAATACTGCTGCTGGTTTATAAAGCACTGAATGGTTTAGGCCCAAAATACATTTCTGACCTCCTGCTAAATGATGAACCATCCAGATCTCTCAGGTCTTCAGGGACTGGTCAGCTTTCTGTCCCCAGAGTCAGAACTAAACATGGAGAAGCAGCGTTCAGTTATTATGCTCCAGATATCTGGAACAAACTCCCAGAAACCTGCAGGTCCCGCTGCAACTCTGACTACTTTCAAATCCAGCAAGAAGACTTTTCTTTTTGTCGCTGCTTTTAATTGAACTATTCATATCTTAAACTGCACTGTACTTTTATCCATGTACTTTTGTCTTTTAATGTTTCTTTTATTAGCTTTTCTTTTTAATGACTGATTTTAAATGCCTTTTCTTAATGTCTTTCATTTTTGTAAAGCCACTTTAAAATGCCTTGTTGTTGACAAGTGCTATATAATAAACTTTGCCTTGCCTAATGATAGGTAATGGTGTGCTATTTTCTTTTCTAAAGAGATTTTCTAAAGCCGCTTTGATGGAAATCCACAGTCTAACTGTTTTCCCCCAAAGGAATGAATGGGAAATCAGCATGAATAGAGCTCAAATCACCCGATTTTGAGTTCCAACACACCGATTTGCCATACGTAACGGAATACAAATATTAAAAGTTTATAAACAGCTCCATCCAGACTCCGCCTTTATTGACTAAAAGGGTTTTTTGATCGATTGGGACGGTTTCCTATAATCCCAGTTGAAGTTTTGTGCACTTTGAAAAGGACCGTTATAAATGGGTGTGTTGTTGTGGCGGAATGTTCAGAGCGAGTTAGACATCACAGTTAGACTGAAATCTCCTGAAAAAAAACGTCTTTAAACTTATATAAATCTCAAAATATTCACTCCACAAACATACATGTACATGATTACAGTAGCTACATGTGTCAGCGTCGTGTCGCTGTCTTCATTATACCAAAGTAAGCATCATATCTGACCCAAAAGTGCCCTGAAGCGACACAAACTCCAGCTGCCTGCCCATAGACACACACGTTAAATTCAGCCGGAACGTTCTGCACGGGAAAGCCTTACACTTTAGGAAACCTGCCGCCACGGCAACATTGTACACACTCGACACACACACATCACACACACGGTTCATCGGGAAGCTCAGGTGCTCACGCCAAGAAATCGTATCGATGCTAGTCACGGGTTTCGTAGGAGGGGGGGGGCTGTCAGAGATGAACCTCGATGCATTCTGGATGAGACTCTGGATGCCATTGGTCAACGCGGGTAAACAAAACATGAAAACAAACCGAAAACAACAAGACCGCCACTGCCATCA
>JAMFTG010000237.1:52500-62500 GCA_023974075.1 Chaenocephalus aceratus | reverse complement strand
AACCCCTTGCATCGCACCATGCTCACACAGCGACACCCACACCCACACTCCTGACCTCACTGACCAACTCACGCCGTGATGGGAGCTCTTTTTGGTTCCTTGAATCCGTTATAATAAATATCTTTCTTTACGTCGTGACCTTTCCACGCTATCTGTTCTGGCCAAGAGCCAGGCCGCGACACTTCGAAATCAAACAGAAAGCATGCAGACAGACTGTGACAGCACGTATCCGCATTAGTACTTATGGTCTGGTCCTCCTCTCACTGATCCAGAACCTGCAGCTAACCCTCGATGAAACCTGTTTTACCGGACGCTCCGTGAGGTACCGTGTGAGGGCTACACGCCTCACAAACGAACACACATCGTAAAGGTTATGATTTTGTTTACATTACAGAGATTAAAGTATCTATTGTGATTTGTGTTGTGTGTAATCCTATTGTCAGTGTCTTCCAGCTCACCTTGCTGATGGGAAACACCTGCCTTTATAGACGTGTCAGCTAATCGGACTAAACCATTCCTCTCAAACCCTGAGGGGTGTTTGAAGAGACCACTCCATTTAAGCCACGCCTTTTTAGAGCCTCTTCCCCTGCATGCAATAATGGACTGACCAGTCGTGCTATACATTCCTGCAGTGTGCAGATGAGGGGGGGGGGTATGTGAGTTGCTCTTGGACAGAAGAGCACACAGGATGTCACCCATGTTTGTGACGTCCTGCTTATGCGTGTCCATGCTAGATTGGGTCTGTTGATATCTACACCTTTGTGTTTAAACCTAATTGATTTTATTACCCATCTTAAAACTGTACATATACTGGGTTAATAAAATCCGTATTTTTGCACCTCAACCTGCACTCCTGGTTTTTCTGTACCCGGGTCCTTTCACAAATCATATCGCTTATCCCTCCTGGACCCCATCAATGTTTAACGTATCTAAACAAACGGTTATTATTTGTGCTTCGTATTTCATGACTTGTCCTCATTTAGTGAGGACTAGCGGGTACGATGAACATGAGGATCTTTGTGAAATGTCCTGAATGCACTTTGTACGCATCGGTGTTCCTGTTTTAGTCGTTTAAATAAAAATGTCAACATTTGAAACATATTTGTGTTGATTGTGTAGAATAGAATAGAATAGAATAGTTTAATGTCGTTATACATGTACAATGAGATATTTGCTTCTCCCTTTCAAGGGTGCCATCAAAACAAAAACAAAACATCACAACATAAAATACACGCAGCATACACACTGAGGAATAAGGGATAAGGAATAAAGTGCAGTGATTATGTCCAGGAGTATGAACATAACATCTGTAATGTAATAAATAATAATAGTAATAATAGTAATGATAGTAATGATATATATGTATATGTAAGAGCAGTGGTGGCTCTTGGATGTGATGCCCGCAGCGCCGGCCGGAGGTCGAACCGGTGGACGCCGCATGTGAGCCGTCCTTGATCAAGTGTTTGGCTCCACTGAGGCAGCGGGAGGTGGGACGTCCATCAGGGAGGAAGGGCCGCCGATGGTCCTCTGAGCTGCTTCACGATATGATGCTGAGGTGACTACGACAGGCACATGTTTCACTGTGAAGAGAAACTGCCTCTGCTTCAGCTATCGGTCCTTCAACATCAAACAGATCTTACTTTTGATTTCCGTCAGTGAGATTGTGGTGATGTATATATGTCTCGACAGTCACAGAGGAGTGCTGGATGCATAAAGGGGGCCGTGGGGGGGGGGGGGCATGTTCTATTTAAGTGGTTATTTAGGGAGTCAGCGAAAGACGCCTGAAGCACCAGACACACACATGTTGGTTAACGTGTGGAATGGGATGTCTTGAGTCAGATCGACCCCGGAGGATAGAGGGTGTAAAGTCGTGTACTTCCTCCTCTCAGTGCTGCCATCACCGTGTGGTCATATGGTCGTCTCCCTCTGACCACACGGGCCATGCGCTCCGCTCTCATTGGATAAAAGCTAACCACAAACAGAGCGAAGCCCAGGCCCGAAGGAAGAGGGCCTTTCAATCTGCACATACATACATATATCCCAGGAGAGCCGAGAGCAGGTTCAGAATAGGATCTGTTTGAATATGCATCACTAGGTAGAGGACACAATCCAGAGGCACTTTGCAGCGAGCATCCTGAACAGGACACACACACACACACACACACACACACACACACACACACAACACACACACACACACACAGCTCCCCCTGACAGCGAGTCTCCACACACCGACCCCTCGCAGGACAGAAAGGAACCTGCCGTTTGTGCGAGACTGAAAAGCCACACAGTCCCGGCTCGGAGCGGAGAGGAAAGCGAGGCGCGGGCAGAATGAGAAACGGGAACAGAAAGAAACAGAAGCAGTCGTCCTCGTTGAGAGCGGCCATGTTTTTGTGTATTCACGGGAAAGAAACACTCAGACTTCGCTCCGTGAAGGAAAGACGCAGAAACGGAATACGGGACAAAGGTTTCTCTCAAATAAAGTCACATTTTATGCATAGAATTTTGTTTGCAGGAGCCAATTAGTGATCAGGGTATAGGAACCAGTGTTTGTTTACTCCTCAGGCAGGACACACACACACACACACACACACACACACACACACTGAGGTGGAGTTTGGCTACCGAGGCTCATGTGAAGCAAACAGAAGGAGCAGGGAGTACAGCAGTATCATTATACAGGTGTCGTTAGCATGTTAGCATTTATATTATTTTCACTTTCGTTACTAACTCTAGAAATTGACTTGCCGATATATCGCTGCATAGTGAAAGTACGGATGCTTGTTGTTTGTATGTTGTCTTCTCCTGAATGTTGTTTGTTTTTTGCATTTTCGATGGCACCTATCATGCTATATTTGAAACATTTATTGTAGGACCACACCAATATAAAGTATATAAATATAGGTTTTTTTTTGAAAATACCAAACAGATCCTGCATTTTAGCCATTCCTCATTTCGCTCTATTTGCTCTTTCCAGCAAAGAACACCTTCAAGCCGATCTCGATCCCTCCGCCTCGCGTCGGCTCCTGATCAGCTGTCGGTGTTCTTTCCCCGTAAAGACTGCGTCGCTGCTCATCACCCCTCACATGTGATTAGAGTCATTATTCAGTTGTTTTAAAGCAGGAGGCGTTTACGCTCGCCTCGGGGAGGGAGAGAGAGAGCCACAGCGGAGAATAAACAGAAGGGGAACCATGGCAACCATGTTGTGGGAAGTCTTCTTCGCTGCTTTTGTGGCAGACTACGCCACCTACAGGCCTGGCATATGAACTACAGCGTCTCCAGCGCTTTCGAGCGGCAATGGCCGCGGCCCGACCTCTCATTCCCCTGATAGGTGGGAGAGTTGGCCAATAGCCGCAGCGCCACTTTACTGACGTCAGGACAGTGTTCACATCTGGATCGGTCTGTATCAGATCCGTTACAGCCCCTTCTTAGAGATTTGTGTCTGAGGAAAAGAGAGAGGTTGAACACCGGGGACACATTCATGTTTAAAAGACTGTGCATGGTCGGTCCCCTTTAACAGAAGCAGCAGCTCTACTCATCTCATCGTACCTGTATAATGACAATAAGGATGCTACTCTATAACCATCCTTCCTTTAGATCTCTCGTGCCTCGTTGACGTCGTTTAGTTTCTGTTTCCTTCCAGTTCAATCCAGAATGTTCCGATGCGCCGCTGGAAGTGTTTCTGATTCACCCTTCTGCTGCGAGTGAATCCAGAAGAACAGACGGCTCATCACGTGGAGGCCGATGCAGATGTGCTTTGTAAAGATGAGACCGTCGGACCTCAGCGCTTTGCTCAAGGACACTTCGGCAGATTCCTTTAGGACTGAAGGACATCCTGGACATCTCGCCCTCAGGCGGCGTCTGACCACATCAGAGACGAGTCGTCACTTGAGGTCAACAACCAAGCTGTTCTTTTCCACATTTCAGATTTGAAAAAGAAGTGGCTGAAAAACAGCTGAGCGTCCTCTCGAGGCCTTCAGAGTTTAACGCACTCTTTTGGAAGTAGACACCCAGTCAGAAGGATGGTACACGTGACCAGCTGTGCAGGTTCATCCAAGTTATACGTGTTTCTGATGTCCACAGCAGACGTGTCCTCGTGAGCCAATCCCTCACACAGCAGAGCGCGTCAGGAGGTCTGATGATGGATGATTAACTCCTCCTGTGTCTTTTGGGGGACTTCTAAGGTCACATGGCTCTGAGTTCCTACATGACACTCTTCAGTTAAACACGTCTCATTGAAACGTCTGTTCTCTGGATTGATCTGCAACACCCAGTTCTGTGGATCATTACGTCCTCAATTAACCGCCTTTGTTTTACCAAACATATTCTTTTTATTGACTCTTTTCAAGCTATTCGATTAACATTCATGATGTTTTCAGAGATAAATATTCCTAACGTGGTTCAGATGTTTAAAACACACCTGAAAACAACACGAGAATTACCTGAAATATGCTTTATTTGTCAGTTTATCAGCGCCATTGTTAGAAATTAAAATCAATGTTTTGATGGCATAGTGCACCTTAAACACACAGTCAGTTTAAATGCTGTTTTATACTGAAAAACCAGACGTTCTTGTGCACAACCAGTTGTTAAGCTTTTATTCTGAAAATCCTCATCTCCGGTTAGCATGAGGGCTAATATAGCATTTACTATAGAGGTGAATTTTAGCAGCGATATGATGTTGCACAGCGAAACCTACTGATTTCAACACTACAACTATAGACGTCGAGATATTATTATTGCTGGATAAGGTACAGTTTGTTTGATTACGTTATTGTTTACAGATCATGTGGGTAGCATGTGACAACATCCGGAACGGACCGGAAACCAAACTGCTGTGAAAGTATTTCCTGTATTTTTTGGAGTATTGATTTCAGCGTTTAGAATGTGTTAATGAAAAGTCATGAAAGAGTTAAGGAGGAGAAAAGGCGGGTTTAGATATATATTGAATGTATAATGTATGTATCCTCTGATATGCGTAACAAACGGATATTGAAACGTGGAGAGCCGGCCCGCAGGGAGGAGCCAGCAGAGGTTCGCTCTGTTTCTCCGCTAGCGAGAGCCAGAGCTGCTTTTCTGTCCGGACAATATCCTGTTTGTAACATTACCACGCTTTTTATGAATTAAAGTACCAATTTGAAACAATCTCAGAGACTCCATTTAGTCTCCTTTTTAAGCTTCTCTCCCTGGACGCTAGAATAACCCACCACAGATAAACACCATGACAAATCCCTCCACATTCCCCGAAGAGAGACGTCCACACGTTATCCAGCGGTGAAGTGTAGAGCAGTTTAAGTTAATGCCACTTGTTGGTACTTTAGAACGTGTACTTTACTTCTAAACAGAGTATTTTTTAAATGTAGTAATACTACTTTGACATAGTACAGAACTTCTTCACCTCTGCAGCCGAGGAACATCAGTGAGAGTCGGGGGGAAGGAGGAAGGAGGAGGAAACCTGTGCTGCTATTACCTGAGGAAAGGAGACGGACGCCACAAGTCTCTGATCTCCTCGAGGAGCAGGAGGCAGATCTGAACCCAGTCATGAGTCTGTTTTTACACACTTTTGATTCCCTCGTTCTGAAAGTCAATGGTTTATCTGAACCATAGACTGTATATATAAAGATCTGAACATGTGTTTGGTTGCTGGTGTAAAACAAGGTCTGTGGTTAACACAAGCTGAAGAGGTTTTAACGGTGGTTGCTGCAACGCCAACATTTCCAAGTTGGGATCGAGAAAGTATCCATCTATCTATATCTATCTATTTATATATCTATCTATCTATCTATTTATATATCTATCTATATCTATCTATCTATCTATCTATTTATATATCTATCTATTTATATATCTATCTATATCTATCTATATATATATATTCGGGCTGTCAAACGATTAACATTTGTAATCAGATTAATCACAACTTAAAAATTAATTAATCAGATTAATCACCATTCGAACTATGTCCAAAATATGCCATTTATTTATGTATATTGTTGGAATGGAAAGATAAATGAAAGCAGGCGGATATATCCATTTAACACAGTATCTGTGTTTATTATAACATTTTTCTGTGTGTCAAAATGAAAGACAGCCCACACACCTATCAGTCATCACACCGTGGGGTCTGATTCATTACCTGTTGATTTCTATCAACGGGGAGTACTTCAGGAAAGTCAGGGGGGGGGGGGCTCGTGGAGTACTTCAGGAAAGTCGACAGAGGGGGGGGGGCTAGTGGAGTACTTCAGGAAAGTCGACAGAGGGGGGGGGGGGGGGCTAGTGGAGTACTTCAGGAAAGTCGACAGAGGGGGGGGGGGCTAGTGGAGTACTTCAGGAAAGTCGACAGAGGGGGGGGGGGGGCTAGTGGAGTACTTCAGGAAAGTCGACAGAGGGGGGGGGGGGGCTAGTGGAGTACTTCAGGAAAGTCGACAGAGGGGGGGGGGGCTAGTGGAGTACTTCAGGAAAGTCGACGGAGGGGGGGGGGGGGCTAGTGGAGTACTTCAGGAAAGTCGACAGAGGGGGGGGGGGGGGGCTAGTGGAGTACTTCAGGAAAGTCGACAGAGGGGGGGGGGGGGCTAGTGGAGTACTTCAGGAAAGTCGACAGAGGGGGGGGGGGGGGGGGCTAGTGGAGTACTTTCAGAAAGTCGACAGGGGGGGGGGGGGGGGTAGTGGAGTACTTCAGAAACGTCGAAAGGGGGGGGGGGGGGCTAGTGGAGTACTTCAGGAAAGTCGACAGGGGGGGGGGGGCTAAGGGAGTACTTCAGGAAAGTCGACAAGGGGGGGGGGGCTAGTGGAGTACTTCAGGAAAGTCGACCAGGGGGGGGGGGGTAGTGGAGTGAGTACTTCAGAAAGTACGACAGGGGGGGGGGGGCTAGGGGAGAGCTTAGTGGACCTACAGTCGTGACCACAGCTGTGCACCGCGTGATCAGCTGTTTCAGCGCAGTTTTTTTTCTTCCCGGTGAGGGGGGGGGGGGGGGGGGGGGGGGGGGTCTCCCTCCGCAGGCGGTGGCGTAGTGTTGGCTCAGTTCCGTTGTCAGGACCGACGTTAACAGCAGCCTGTCTGTGCACACGAGACCGACTCTGGCCCTTTCTCATTTCTCGAACTCCCCTCCTCGACTCCCCTCCTCGACTCCCCTCCTCGACTCCCCTCCTCGATACTTAGTCCGCCCACAGGAGATGCGAGCGGAGGAGCTGAGGAGGGGGAACAGAGGAGAGAGGAGGGGAAGCAGCAGCGGTTAGAGAAAGGAGAAACTCCTCTCCTCGAGCGGTCATTTTAAAGAGACGTCCTTAATGATGACAGGAGGCAGCAAGCCCTCTGTCTGACGGACAGATGTGTTCCTGATGACTTCTATATTTACTTTGATTCATTCACAGTGCCGGGTGTCATGAGACAATAACAGGCTACAGATGCGGACACACCACACACTACACACACACACACACCACGCACACACACACACCACACACACACCACACACACACATATTATGTATAATGTGTATATATATACAATTTCAGAATCAAAACAGAGCCACTCTCATAACTCGTAACACTTATCAGGAGACTGGATATCCCCCCCCCCCCCCCCCCCCCCCCCCCCCCCCCTCTCTGGGCGCTTTGCAATGAGGGAAATAAATTACGGGCCAAAAGTTGTATTACAAGTATTAAAAGTAAGCAGAGGACACCAACCCAACTGAGACCTGTCTGTCCGCTGCATCTACGCACACACTGTACCACACACACACACACACACACACACACACACACACACACACACACACACACACACACACACACATACAGCTCCTAAAACAGGCTACAGCCGTTGTGTATTTTATTGTGAAGCACTGAATGGTTTTAGAGAAATATGGACTCTTTGTAGATATCTACTAAACTAAAGCAAAGAGAGTCGGCCTGTTCTACTGAGTGATATATATTATACACACTGCTCTGCTTTCTGCACCTCACAGCTGTTCTCTCTGGAAACATGGCGTCGCGATGAGAGCAGTTAATAAAATAATATCCAGGGGATGCATGCAGAGCTGTGATTGGCTGAGATAAGTCCGGCCGTGCGTCACGACTCTTTGAAACATCTCTGTTGCCGGAAATGCATCCACGAAGCAGCCGTGGAGGACCCATCAGTGTCTCCTCGGTTATAGCTCCTCCAGAGAGGCTCCTCGACGCTCGGTCCTCGGTCCTCGAAGTGCATTTAGAGAAATGAGATGTCCTTCAACATGGCGTGCTAAAATTCATTTCCGGGTCACTACCGGAGGACCGAGGAGTCGAGGAGTCGAGGAGGGGGATTTGATGAAATGAGAAAGGGCCTCTGTCGTCCGGTGATCTAACCGCCTTCTGGAAAAGCTTCACAAGTAACGCAATTAATTCAAAAAATTAATTACCGCCGTTAACGCGATCATGTTGACAGCACTAATATATATATATATATATCTATATCTATATATATCTATATCTATCTATCTATATATCTATATCTATCTATCTATATATATATATATATATCTATCTATATCTATCTATATCTATCTATCTATCTATATCTATATATATAATCTATCTATCTATATATATCTATATCAGGGGTGCCCAACCAGTCGATCGCGAGATGTGTCTAAAAATAGAACAACAATATTCAGTTTTATCGTTAATGTCCTATAACATAATCTTCCCGTGCCAGAATAATGCACTTGAACGCATCAAAGCTTTGTGATTGGCCGGCGTGACCCCATGTGTCGGGGCGTGGCTGGTGGGCAGTGGGCACTAGTTCGCTGACGTTCCGTGTCAACAGGAGAGACAGTCCGCACACACACAAGAAGCAACACATATATAATTTTCACTCCGAGTGGGAGGATGATTACTTTTGTATCTATTCTAATTCAAAGTCCATCTGTCTCTCGTCTGCAATGCGAGCGTGGCTTTACCGAAGAAGGGTAATTTAGAAGCGGCATTTCAAAACAGTGCACAAACGCTACGAGACGGAATTCCCTCCTGATTCTGCCCTACGCTCCAAAAGGGGAGGGGCCTGAGAGGACAGCTAAAGGGGAGGGGCCTGAGAGGACAGCTAAAGGGGAGGGGCCTGAGAGGACAGCTAAAGGGGAGGGGCCTGAGAGGACAGCTAAAGGGGAGGGGCCTGAGAGGACAGCTAAAGGGGAGGGGTCTGAGAGGACAGCTAAAGGGGAGGGGCCTGAGAGGACTGAGAGGACAGCTAAAGGGGAGGGGCCTGAGAGGACAGCTAAAGGGGAGGGGTCTGAGAGGACAGCTAAAGGGGAGGAGCCTGAGAGGACAGCTAAATGCACAGCAGTCCATTTCCACCAGGCCCAACAACAAGAGCAAGGCTGCTCCAGAGCATCTCATCGTGTCTGTCACGTTCTTGCGAAACACATGAAGTCTTTCAAAGACGGCGAAGTTGTGAAAGAAGCTTTCCTGGAGGCTGCCGACGCGTAATAAAAATAACAGTCGCATTTCAACAGGTTTTTGATTTGATAAAAACTCAAGTTAGACACCGTTATTAATCAGCTGTAAGTTTTAGTTTGTTTGAACTTAGTCATTATAATTATTGTACAAAATGGTATAAGAATGCAAACTTAAATTGATTATAGTCTATTATCAATTCAGGTTGAGAAGCTAGTGTTGCTTGCATCCTATTTTAAAGGCATTTATTTTTATTCTCTACTAAAATAAAACAAAAAAAGGGTTTGATTCTATTAATGTTGTCTCTGTTATTGCACGTTGGCAGCAGATTGTAGCTTCAGATCTGAGTCGTCTTATTAGTCAGCCTAATTTATACTTTTGTAGCAACACTGTTTTTATATAATGGCAAAGAAAGCGTTCAGAGTCTTTTCTTGTTTCCTGTGTCACATGTGGCAGCACTGTTCAGTGCTTCCTGAATACATTACCCACTGTAGTGACGAGTGAATAAACTCCAACTCTGTTGTGTAACTTCAGTTAAATACTTGTATGTGTGTGTAGATTAGAAAGAGGTGAG
>JAMFTG010000237.1:0-47500 GCA_023974075.1 Chaenocephalus aceratus | reverse complement strand
CCCATTCATTTGGCCTTTCTTTCATGCTGTGCAAAGAAAAAGCAACCTCTCAATCCAGATATCTCACCATGACTCACGTATGCATGCACGTGCATGGTGTGGCATGACCTCCAAAACAGAAAGATATGGACACAAGATGTGTGCAAATATATTTAGTTTCCTATAAATGTGGACATGATTTAAGTGGAGGGGGGTCCTAACCTCCTCTAGGGGGGTCCGGGTGGCATGCTCCCCGGGAAGATTTATTTTTAAATGTTGAAGTTAAAAGCATCAATCTGGTGCACTTTGAGAGCAACATTAGGCAATCTATGGATACATCTCTCAACACCCATATGAAACAGAACTGTGAGCAGATTTTCTTTTTCTTTATGGATATTTTACAAATCACTCCCCTTTCAAACTGTATTCTTGTTTATTAATAACAACTTTTTTTTACTGTCATATAGTATTTTATACCTGTTTACTTTATTCTCTTGTTTTTTCTAACTATAATGATCATATAAAGATGTGCCTTTACCTCACTGGGAAAAAGCTTCTTATATTCGTTAGCATAGCTAGCTAACCAGATGCTAATAACAACAGAGCTATTGACTGTCTGATCAGTGTGACAGATGAGCAGATGCCACTGGGCTTTCAACTGAAGACACAGACACGCAGAAACTGCGGCATGAGTACGGCTCCTTATCGGTACTGACATTTCTGGTGCTCTCCGTTAGAACTGCACCCCTGTCAGACGAGACATATACCACGTGATGACACGTTAGGCTCGTGTTGTGTTCAAGGACCCTGACCTTGGCCAGGAAAAACAGACACTCACTTGTTTATTTTGTTTGCGTTCTAGATTTCTTTAATTATTTATTTTTTTGCGTGTGTTTCTTAATTACCTCGAGGGCCGTACCAAATGGTCTCGCGGGCCATATACGACCCGGGGGCCGGAGGTTCCCCACCCCTGCTCTAGATGATAGGAAAGAAACTTCAATGCTTCCTTTGTTATCCCCTTAAGGATACACTGGACGATCCTTTAGGAAAGGAAAGGAGATAATGCTGTCCCTCAATTCCTTGAGCCACAACATTTAAAGTGACAGAAATACGGGATCATGCCGGATAAACGCAGATCGTTTTATCTTCTTTAAAAGGCCTGAGTCTAAAGTCTGAATTATAATTTAAAAGAAATTCACTTTTGGTCCCATCTCAAAGGATCTTTTCACCGGTGCCCCCAACCCCCCTCTGTAGCTTTACATTTAAACGCGAGATGCAAAATGTGGGTGTCGATAAACAGAGAAACTGTTCATTGTTGGCAGAACCTGAGCTGCTTCAAATTACCAACAGATGAACTCGAGGACATTCAGAATACGGTCAAACTAAAGAAAGAAGAAGACGTCACTGGGTGCTTTTGCATAAACACGTTCTGATGTACAAAAGAAAACAGCAATGGATCCTATTCTATTTTCTTGCATGGGTTGATAACGGATCTTGGTCAAACCAGAATCCATGTTTCATAATCTTGGGTAGATATCATTTAATAAAGTTGGCAACTAAAGGTGCCAAACACATCGGATTCAAAATGACTCATGACCATCTGCACATTGCATTATTGTTACGTAAAATGTAAATGCGAATATGAAAAATGTATCACCTTGCCACCTTGACGATCTCTTTACCAATCAAACCCTTTCAAAGGCTGCAGGAGAACTGAGTTATGCATCCTGAATGTGGGCCATATTTGACACAGAAACTGATGTAACTGAATCATCCGTGCCGAGGGACAAACTCCAGCAAATACACTGCACCGATACCTGGTGACTGTAGTGTGATGCCTGAACATGCAGAGCAACACGTGTGATATGATTAATTTAACTCATCGCCTCATGGTAGGTTAGCAGCAACAGCAGATAGTGTTTCCACTCATTAAGAAATTAGGGTTTCGGATTAATGATGCTAATGATGCTAATTTGGCATGGAATTTATATACTAATAAAGGACTGGCTTACCTAAAGCCAGTTGAGTAGCACTTGAAATGTTTGGCTCTTTGAAACCTGATGTACTTTATGATTCTGTTTTCTTCAAGTTTGTATTTTGTTGGTCGAATGCACTTATTGTGAGTCGCTTTGGATAAAAGCGTCAGCTAAATGTGATGTAATGTAAATTACATTCTTCCCTGTAGCGATGGATGCTTGCTTATATTTGCCTACGTTCAAAGCAGGAACAAAAAGCAACGTAAGCTTTATTAAATCTAAAGCTTATACAAAACATAAAAACATCTAAACTAAGAGCAGGCAGGCAATGAAAAAGGAAATAAAGTGGTGCAGTGATCACGTGTTTTTGTAGGTCAACTGGAAATGTAGCATCGCAAATGCTCTCTTTTGACAAAAGGCCATTTCACCATTTTGGAGCATAAATGCAATCGACAGAAATAATAAGCTAATGTTGGGCTATAAAGGAACTACAGCACGGTCTCATGACTTCACGTCACCACCGCTAAGCTAAAGGTGGCTAATGTTGGGCTATAAAGGAACTACAGCACGGTCACATGACTTCACATCACCACCGCTAAGCTAAAGGAGGCTAATGTTGGGCTATAAAGGAACTACAGCACGGTCACATGACTTCACGTCACCACCGCTAAGCTAAAGGCGGCTAATGTTGGGCTATAAAGGAACTACAGCACGGTCACATGACTTCACGTCACCACCGCTAAGCTAAAGGTGGCTAATGTTGGGCTATAAAGGAACTACAGCACGGTCACATGACTTCACGTCTCCACCGCTAAGCTAAAGGTGGCTAATGTTGGGCTATAAAGGAACTACAGCACGGTCACATGACTTCACGTCACCACCGCTAAGCTAAAGGTGGCTAATGTTGGGCTATAAAGGAACTACAGCACGGTCACATGACTTCACGTCTCCACCGCTAAGCTAAAGGTGGCTAATGTTGGGCTATAAAGGAACTACAGCACGGTCACATGACTTCACGTCACCACCGCTAAGCTAAAGGCGGCTAATGTTGGGCTATAAAGGAACTACAGCACGGTCACATGACTTCACGTCACTACCGCTAAGCTAAAGGCGGCTAATGTTGGGCTATAAAGGAACTACAGCACGGTCACATGACTTCACGTCACCACCGCTAAGCTAAAGGTGGCTAATGTTGGGCTATAAAGGAACTACAGCACGGTCACATGACTTCACGTCACCACCGCTAAGCTAAAGGTGGCTAATGTTGGGCTATAAAGGAACTACAGCACGGTCACATGACTTCACGTCACCACCGCTAAGCTAAAGGAGGCTAATGTTGGGCTATAAAGGAACTACAGCACGGTCACATGACTTCACGTCACCACCGCTAAGCTAAAGGAGGCTAATGTTGGGCTATAAAGGAACTACAGCACGGTCACATGACTTCACGTCACCACCGCTAAGCTAAAGGCGGCTAATGTTGGGCTATAAAGGAACTACAGCACGGTCACATGACTTCACGTCACTACCGCTAAGCTAAAGGCGGCTAATGTTGGGCTATAAAGGAACTACAGCACGGTCACATGACTTCACGTCACCGCCGCTAAGCTAAAGGAGGCTAATGTTGGGCTATAAAGGAACTACAGCACGGTCACATGACTTCACGTCACCACCGCTAAGCTAAAGGAGGCTAATGTTGGGCTATAAAGGAACTACAGCACGGTCACATGACTTCACGTCACCACCGCTAAGCTAAAGGAGGCTAATGTTGGGCTATAAAGGAACAAACACGTTAAAATCTCTTGAGCTTGTGTTCACCACAGACCTTATTTCAGGCTCACATCTAAAAACACTTTCAGAAAAACATCAACTCCAAGACCAGTGGACAGGAAGTGGTAAAATGCTGACTAATGTAAGGGTGTCAGGACTGATTATAGCACCATTACAAACGGCTACTACTTGCAAACTACGAGACCACAATAACACAACACAAGAGTGAAAGCAGACAAGATACAAGGAAAGTCTTCTAAAAATAAAACAGTACATAAATAAACCAAAGATGTATCTTAATGTCATTTTATCTTTCGCCTCATCACTCTGACCTCCCAAAACTTCTGCCTCATTGCGTTGCAGTGTGCCTACATCCTCACCTACCAAACCAAAAACATGCCAACAGATAACACACACAACATACGTGAATGTATGTATGTATGTATGTATGTATGTATGTATGTATGTGTGTGTGTGTATGTATGTATGTATGTATGTATGTGTGTATGTATGTGTATGTATGTGTGTGTGTATGTATGTATGTATGTATGTGTGTGTGTATGTATGTATGTATGTATGTATGTGTGTGTGTGTGTGTGTATGTATGTAGTATGTATATATGTGTATGTATGTTGTATGTGTGTGGTATGTATGTATGTATGTATGTAGTGCTGTATGTCTGTATGTCTGTATGTCTGTATGTATGTATGTCTGTATGTGTCTGTCTGTATGTATGTCTGTAGTCTGTATGTCTGTATGTATGTGTGTCTGTATGTATGTTGTCTTCCCTCCTGCCCTGGCGGCTCTGTTTTCTGCCGCCAACCAGATACTGATCCCATTTATCACATCACAACTGGGTCATGTAGTTTTTCACTACAATCTCATCAAACAAGCTTGTCTTACTACTGAGACCGTAGGCCCCCAAATTAATCCCTAATTATGGGCGACAGCAGCAAATTAGAAACGTTTATTTCACGGCTTAGCTGAAACTGAGTGATGGGTAACAGCAGAAGAAGACAGACAGGAAGTAAACACTAAAGGGAACAGCAGAAGAAGACAGACAGGAAGTAAACACTAAAGGGAACAGCAGAAGAAGACAGACGGGAAGTAAACACTAAAGGGAACAGCAGAAGAAGACAGACAGGAAGTAAACACTAAAGGGAACAGCAGAAGAAGACAGACAGGAAGTAAACACTAAAGGGAACAGCAGAAGAAGACAGACAGGAAGTAAACACTAAAGGGAACAGCAGAAGAAGACAGACAGGAAGTAAACACTAAAGGGAACAGCAGAAGAAGACAGACAGGAAGTAAACACTAAAGGGAACAGCAGAAGAAGACAGACGGGAAGTTAACACTAAAGGGAACAGCAGAAGAAGACAGACAGGAAGTAAACACTAAAGGGAACAGCAGAAGAAGACAGACGCGAAGTAAACACTAAAGGGAACAGCAGAAGAAGACAGACAGGAAGTAAACACTAAAGGGAACAGCAGAAGAAGACAGACAGGAAGTAAACACTAAAGGGAACAGCAGAAGAAGACAGACAGGAAGTAAACACTAAAGGGAACAGCAGAAGACAGACTATAGGCAATTATCATAACCTTTTTTTGAACCTGGTTTAATTTTGTTTTACTAAATAAATTGCGAAGGCTAAAGCCCACACGTGTTGGTTATCCAGAGACATGTTATGATGAAGAGCTCTGTACACATTTCCCACAAGAACAAGCTTATTGAAATGTGTTGACTGATTGCTGCTAATGACATTTACTAAATTCATAATATCTGAAGAGATGTTTGAAGGGTCGAGGAATCTCTTCGAACTAAACAGCGTAGTTTTAATTGTTGAGGGGTGCTCACGCTCCCTTATCACTGCCATGGCTATAATTGGTAGAAAGGGGAACGTTGTTGTCAAGGTAACGATGAAATTATTAGACAAGTAAAAGACTTTTCTGATAACTGTCGAGAACTTTTCTTCTGTCTGTATTTAGTTACCATGTTCTAATCTCATATCTGTGCATCCTGTAAGTACAGTTCGGCATGTATTGAACCCAGGAGGAGTCTCATTGAGATTAAAACTCTGGGAGTCCTGGCCGAGATATCCATCGGCACGGTTACAGAAACAAATACAAAACAATAACAGAGCATATCATGGTCACGATCAGAACAGCTTCATCCAGAGGATCGACAGACAGATTAAGAAGCTTTTAAATCTGATCCGAGGAGCTCATGTTGCAGCTGCTTCCTCGTGTGTCTTCGTCTGAATACATGTATACGTTGACTGTATACATTCTGGGTAACGTTACGATAGAGACTAGAAACAAGAGCTGCCGAGATCGACGTGTTTTACTGGTAAGGAAACAGATATGTTACAGATGCTTCTACAGGCACCATGATACATAACTCACATCCTCCCTGACTCAGACGGACTGACTGTGTCCTCTAAGTCTTCGGAAATTAAAAATTAAAAACGTTGTATTAGTGTTTTGCTATCTGCAGGAGGTGTTTGATCATGTTCTCGAACTTCCTGGAAATCAAGCGATTATTCCAAATGATGAGAATGTGTCCGTGCTGGAGCGAAGTTCCCAGAGACGTTACGTCCCACAGAAATATGTGTTTACTCAAAACAACTCAATATGAGATGCAGCCCTTTTCTGCAGCTCAGTGTGCTCTTCGGGGTTAGACCAACAAACAAGGCCTCGAAGCAAAGACGATGAGTTCCTGTCCTTTCCGAAGGATGCTAATCCGAACATGAAGTGGAACAACACCAAGAACAGCCTTTTAAATAAGGACAAGCAAATGGTTTAGTCCACAGAACATCCAACCAGAGCATAGGGTTTGAGGCAGTGGTGCAGTGGGCGTTGGACGCGGGGGTACGCCTACTAGGGATGCCAGCGATTATTCGATTATTCGAATATTCGTTACAGTCTCCATAATCGAATATTATTTTTAAAAATCGATTTTTTTTTTTTTTTTTTTTTTTTTTATTATTTATATATATTTTTTTTTTCTGGCTTAGTTTCAACCAAAATATATATAAATATATATATGCTAATAATAGTAATAGTATTAATAATTGTAAATGGCCATTGGTCACACCACCAGTTTGTTTTACTGTAAACTTGGAGGAAGCCTGCGAGCAGAGCAGACTGCTGCTGCAGCACGCTACACACCGACCCCACCCCCCCTCTCCTTCACACGTGCGACTAAAGATGAACAAAGCGGCAGGTAAAAAGAGTTCCTCCTCGTGGAACTACTTCGAACATACAAGTCCAAAGAAAGATAAATGCAAGCTCTGCGAAAAGACGTTGGTCTATCACAACTCAACCTCAACAATGCGTTCGCATTTGAGTGCGAAGCACGCCAAAGAGGTTACAGAGAAAGACGCAGCACAGCTGGCCATTACCAACTTCACTTCAAGGCCACGTCGTTGTGATGACATGCTTGTTTGTCGTTTGTACTGTTAAACATGTTACAGTAAAGAAAACAACGGAATTCCTTTTGTCTGAGTTTTTTTTTTTTTCCTTTTTTTTTTTTTCTCCCGCGGGGGGGGGGGTCGAATAATCGATTATTATTCGCCAGGGCTGCCGAATAATCGATTTTGATCATGGTCAGTTTCTGGCAACCCTACCGCCTACCCCCACTTATTTGAAGCATGATTTTGTTTTAATAGTCTAATAAATAAAAAATCATTGCCAGTGTTATCAGTTGCAAGTGTGTATGTGTTGTAATAATGACGAAAACATAATAGGCAGATTTCAGTAACTATAATAAAAAACGTAGCTCAAGCGTGTGTGTGTGCGTGTGCGTGTGTGTGTGTGTGTGTGCGTGTGTGTGTGCGTGTGTGTGTGTGTGTGTGTGTGTGTGTGCGTGTGCGTGTGTGTGTGTGTGCGTGTGTGTGTGTGTGTGTGTGTGTCCTGTTTGGGATTGCACACACAGCATTTTTATTATTTGTCCCGCATCCCACAAATTGAGACTATATTGATTGAGACGCAGGTTCTGGTCCAGGCTCTCGTCACCTCACGCCTACACTACTGCAGCTCCCTCCTGGCTGGTCTGCCTGCATGTGCCATCCGACCTGCAGCTCATCCAGAATGCAGCGGCTCGTCTGGTCTTCAACCTTCCTGAATGTTCCCACACCACGCCGCTCCTCCGCTCCCTCCACTGGCTTCCGGTAACTGCTAGAATCCACTTCAAGACCCTGGTGCTTGCGTACCATGCTGCGAATGGATCTGGCCCTTCCTACATCCAGGACATGGTTAAACCGTACACCCCAGCGCGTGCACTCCGCTCTGCATCAGCCAGACGACTCGCTGCACCCTCGCTGCGAGGGGGACCCAAGTTCCCATCAGCAGAAACACGTGGGTTTGCTGTCCTGGCTCCAAGATGGTGGAATGAGCTCCCATTGACATCAGGACCGCAGAAAGCTCACACACCTTCCAGACTGAAGACTCATCTCTCTCGACTCCACCTCGAGGATAGAACTGCTAACAAAGCACTTATATACTAACAAAGGACTGGCTCCTCTAAAGCCAGTTGAGTAGCACTTGAAATGCTTCGCTCTATGCAACCTGATGTACTTTATGATTCTGTTTTCTTCAAGCTTGTATTTTGTTGGTCGAACGCACTTATTGTAAGTCTCTTTGGATAAAAGCGTCAGCTAAATGTGATGTTATGTAATGTAATGTTTGACAGTCGCGCAGAGAGGCCGGATCGGTTCGCTGACGGCCGGCACCGCCCTTTATTATTATATTGTCCAAACGGCATCATGTAAGTTGCGCTGACAGGCGACACAGAGGTCCACACACAGTGTACCCCCCCCCCCATTGACAGTTCAAGAGCGCGTCCATAGCGTCTCCCCACCGCCCGCCCCCCGCCCCGACACCACTGGTTTGAAGGTTTGTAATAAACCTCGGAGCCCCGTGAAGATGGTGTCAAAAGAGCAAAGGCATGTAGAAGACGCATGAATATAAACACCACTGCCATAGTCGAGCAGAGACATAAAGGGCGCAGACGGATTCAGTAGAAACTTTGGGCGAAGAGAGAATTGTCAATTGGAAATCATAGCTATTTGTATTGAGCCACAGATTCCCTATAAGAGCCTGCAAAGCGGTGACAGGGCAGAGGCTCAATTGTTTAGATTTTGCTTTTAAAAAACAACGTGAGCTTTGTCTTGTCAGCATTTAAGACGTGTTGCAAGTCACAAAGGGGATGTTCTAAGTGTTAAAGCAGTCCGGAGCTCACACACAGAGCGATATATCACTGTACCGTCAGCATGAAAGGGACATTTGCATTTAAAACACTTTGATTACGGTTGATAAATGGGCCTAGAACCGATCCCTGTGGTACACCCTTGGATTCGTTGAAGGCGAGTCCTTCTGCCCGCACACACTGGGACACATCTTCTCACCTGCATGCATCTTTTTCCCTTTTCTTATCAGCCTGAGTCAAAACAAGCAGTCAGGAAAAGAGTGGTCTGACTGTGCCGTCACAGCGATGATTTAAAAAGAAATTCAAATCTGTCTCTCTCGCCCTCAGGGATACAAAATAAAAATAAACGCTAGCGAGGCAGAAGAAAGCTATGAAACGACTCTTTACATTCATAAGCCGTTAGAAAAACACGACCCAACTGTTTCCCTGCTTCAATCAAAGCAACACGCCCGAGGGGAGATAACTACAGAGGCAGAGGAATCCCACGCTGCATATTGTTTCCTCAGCCTCCGATCGGAGGAGATGCCCTTGAAGGGAACCGGGGCATTATTACGTGTGCAGCCGCCATCTCGTTCTTTTCCTCCAGATAAAGAGTTATTTGGATCAGCACGTGTGAGACTCTGGAACCGTATCTACACGGATGGATGTCAAAGTAAAGGAACAACCAGAATGAAAAGCAATATGTAAATGAAACGCTGCTCAACAACAACTATGAAAACAAGGTGTATCAGCTTCGTTAGAATCGGCCAATAGAACAAGAGGAATTGTGCATGGTACGATTTCATGAAATAGGATGGGATATTTAGATAAATTAGATATCTAAATGTTGAACTATATCTGACCGGGGTCAAAGGTTGTACAGAATAAGCCAGAAATATCTGTTTTCTGATGTTCGTTGGTGATTTTCCAAAAAAAATGTGTTTTCTAAAATCAAGATGTATTTATTGAAAGAACATTTTCCATCTTATACAAATAACACAGCAGCTTAAAAACCCTGTGATATGCTAAAAACCAACTTGTTTCCTCTGAGATCCGACTCAAAATAAGATGTTTTCAAGAGTCTGACTCAACGAGAACCTTAAGGTGCAATGTCTAAAAACACGACTCTATATCTCACGGCATTGTTACTTTCAGGTAACCAGGTGTTATATCAAATGTAAACACCGACTCTGACTAGAAACTAGACGAATATACTTGGCAAGAATTGAAGTTTTTGCAGCGTGGCCTCACAGTCACTGCATCTACCTCTCATAACGCCAGAGAAAACATGAAAACATGAAACGAGGAAATAAATTGCAAAGATATGCAATAATCCCTCCCGTAGATTTCAGATATGTGAAGACTTAAAAAAGGCGCTATATTGTTTTGTTTGTTTTTTCTATTGCCGTAAAAATAACTCTGAGGTCAAAGGTCTTATATGTCGCAGATTAACCCTAGAGATAAATGTGTGATTTTCAGCATTGGGTCTTCCAACATACAATTTGATTTGTCAAGTGTCACCCCACAAACCAGATCCCATTTAACGAACCACTCGCCTGGAGCCGAGAGCCGATACGTCAGAGCTTATTGTCAGAACCGTTCAGAGACATTTTGATGGAGTTTCATGTTTGGGGTTAAAGGTCCCCTATCATCCTGTTTCTCATCAGTATATCACAGGGCTCAGATATATCCAGAGCCTGTCTCTGATTGGCTGAAACACCGAACAGATCATTGCAGCATTACCGGGCGACTGTGGCTGCGAGGGAGTGTGGTCGTCTTTCCACCAGAAGGTTGTGGGTTCGATCCCAGCCCATGCAGTCAACATGTCGATGTATCCTTGGGCAAGATACTTAACCCTGAGTTGCTCCCGATGGCCAACGGTGTGTGAATGTTAGTTCCTAGAGTAATATACACTGCTCTGTATGAATGGGTGAACGACATGTAGTATGTAAAGCGCTTTGAGGGGTCTTAAAGACTGGATAAAGCGCGATATAAGTACAGTCCATTTACCCATAATCCCCTCTGTTTCAGCCCTGTTTCCAAAGCCCCTCCCCACGCCCCTCTGAGAGACATTTGGTTACAAAGAACTCAATGATGCTCTAGAGGAGATTCAGGTGATAAGGGGGGGGGGTTTGTAATACCGGCTATCAGGTGTATATTAGTCAATACAAAGGCTGCGAAAGTTGTCCTGACTGACTACCACAAATGATATCACGGTGAAAAGCACACCTGAAACATATGCCGGTAGTAGACAGCGTAGGCCACATGCTAACATCGTCCAGGTAACAGTGTTATCCGTCATGAAGCTGGATAGGCTCACCTCTCACTGACAAGCTCCTCCATCACCGGCATCTGGCCTGCAGCGCTGACGTTCATGTGACCATACACGCAGAGAGTCCCTGCAGACAGGAGAGCAACGTTAAGACACTGACCGTCACTTTCATCATGAAGGGGGGGACGTTTGATACATAGAACATAGATGTGGACAGGTTTATACTCGTAACGTGGCTCAGAAAACTGGACTCTTTAAAGCACATGTCTCTACTTTAAAGAGTCCTCTCCGGCTGATGTTCAGGTGTATATCAGTGTGTAGTGTCTCTACTTTAAAGAGTCCTCTCCTGCTGATGTTCAGGTGTATATCAGTATGTAGTGTCTCTACTTTAAAGAGTCCTCTCCTGCTGATGTTCAGATGTATATCAGTATGTAGTGTCTCTACTTTAAAGAGTCCTCTCCAGCTGATGTCCAGGTGTATATCAGTATGTAGTGTCTCTGCTTTAAAGAGTCCTCTCCTGCTGATGTTCAGGTGTATATCAGTATGTAGTGTCTCTACTTTAAAGAGTCCTCTCCTGCTGATGTTCAGGTGTATATCAGTATGTAGTGTCTCTGCTTTAAAGAGTCCTCTCCTGCTGATGTTCAGGTGTATATCAGTATGTAGCGTCTCTACTTTAAAGAGTCCTCTCCTGCTGATGTTCAGGTGTATATCAGTATGTAGTGTCTCTACTTTAAAGAGTCCTCTCCTGCTGATGTTCAGGTGTATATCAGTATGTAGTGGCTCTACTTTAAAGAGTCCTCTCCTGCTGATGTTCAGGTGTATATCAGTATGTAGTGTCTCTACTTTAAAGAGTCCTCTCCTGCTGATGTTCAGGTGTATATCAGTATGTAGTGTCTCTACTTTAAAGAGTCCTCTCCTGCTGATGTTCAGGTGTATATCAGTATGTAGTGTCTCTACTTTAAAGAGTCCTCTCCTGCTGATGTTCAGGTGTATATCAACTGCTTGGAGATGACCAATCACAACAAAACAGGTCTTTAATATCACATCAGTGATATTAAAGAGTCCTCCTTTTTGACCTTTTCAAAAGACACGTTATTGAATGTGATAAAGCAGAAATGATAAGGATTACATATAAGGGATTGAGGATTAAAGAAGCTGACCTTCATGAAAATGTTAACATCAAGATTGAGCTGGATATCAGAGGGTAAAGGTGAGATGTAGAGATTAGTGTGAGTACAATGACTTATGAAACTGTCCTTATGGATAATCTTCTTGTTCTACTCTATATGTGCCTGAAGAAGGAAGATGTATCCTCAAATGCAAATAGAGGACACTGAGAGCATAGTCCAAGTAGTGCTGTAGTTGCTTAATAGCCCAGCATTAGCCTCCTTTAGCTTAGCGGTGGTGACGTGAAGTCATGTGACCGTGCTGTAGTTCCTTTATAGCCCAACATTAGCCACCTTTAGCTTAGCGGTGGTGACGTGAAGTCATGTGACCGTGCTGTAGTTCCTTTATAGCCCAACATTAGCCGCCTTTAGCTTAGCGGTGGTGACGTGAAGTCATGTGACCGTGCTGTAGTTCCTCTATAGCCCAACATTAGCCTCCTTTAGCTTAGCGGTGGTGACGTGAAGTCATGTGACCGTGCTGTAGTTCCTCTATAGCCCAACATTAGCCTCCTTTAGCTTAGCGGTGGTGACGTGAAGTCATGTGACGGTTTTCCTCACATATTCCTGCATTGCCATGCTCCTGTCCACCTTCCCATGAACTGAATTGCAGCTCTTTGTCACTCCAGGAACAAACCTATACAGGAATGTGTGGAGCAAAACAAAAGCTCACACGGCGACGCTCTGATTCAGATTCTCCCACCTTCCTCCAACACACGTGCTGGGAAGTTCATGGCACCGGTGTAATCAAGCGTTCACAGATTATTATATCATCATAGGACTTATTTGCCACCAGTCTCAAGTCTCCTTGGCAGTGTGTCGAGGTCGCAGCCTGCTGATTCTTAATAAACACAGTCGGGGAGCAGAACGCATGAAAGAGCTAATGGGCGAGGAGAGTCTGTCAGCTCGAATACACTCACACGCAGAGGGGAAGGATGACCGAGTGAGGAAGTGATGGAGCAGAGTGAAAGAAGGAGTCACAGAAAGGGACAATGACATGATAGATCAGGTCTAACCACCAGACTCAGGGACAGCTTCATCCCACCGGCCGTCAGACTGTTCAACACCTGCACTGTGGAAACATCCATAACATCCATCTGTTTGCAACTTTATGTATCTAATATATCATATTCCATCTACTTGTATAGACTCTTCTTGCACTAGTTATATTTTTGCACATGTCAAAACATTCTCTTGCAATATGTGATTGTTTTATTTGTTCTATGTCATATATATATATATATATATATATATATATATGAATATTCATGTTGCTCTGTTGGAGGAGCCTGTGACTTCAGCTGTCCATTGACATATGTGTGGTTTAAGATTAAGATCAACTGTTAGTGAAAGCCAGTTATTCACACACACACACACACACACACACACACACACACACACACACACACATACCATGTATACATCACTTCAGGGGACATTACATTGACTTACATGCATTTCCTGGAGACTAACCCTAACCAAGTCTTCACCCAAAAACTAATGATGTCCCTTATGGGGACCTCCAATTTGTCCCCATAAGGGAGGCGAGTCCCCACACGTGACTATGTAAACAGATGTAGGTCCCCACAAGTATAGTAATGCTAGACCACACACACACACACACACACACACACACACACACCTATAGACATGCACTAATGGACTTGCCCCTCTCCAGCTGTGGTGCAAGATGGACAACACGTCTATTGTGTACATTAGAATATATACAATGGTGTTGTTAGAGCAATATGTTGTGTTGATTATAAATGAAATATGTTCGGGCTTAATATATTCTTTCTATTTATGAATTTGTATTAAATTCTGATATAGCTTTGGTTTATTGTGATTACTCAGCTGTTTATAAGGAAGGGGTGCGACACTGATCCTTTGTGTTAATTGATGGAAGAAGTATCAGTCAAAGGAAGGCAAAGGAATCGGCGCCTCGAGAGTTTCATTTGGACGGTTTTAAAGAAGTGGAGCTCAGTTTTAAATATCCTACAAGAATGAGCCTTGACAAGTGTATTAGTATGAATAAGATATTACATTATATCATTTGTTAGACGCTTTTATCCAAAGCGACTTACATATTCAGTACTGTGGACAATCCCCACAGGAGCACTTTGGAGTGAAGTGTCCCAGGGACACAACAGCATGCTGACTGCAGTGGGACTCGAACTTGCTACCCCCTGATTCGAAGTCCAGCACACTATCCACTGAGCCACAGCCCCCCCATATTGATTCAAGGCTTTTATTTGCATTCGTACATACTGTAGCTACAGTGTAGATATATCAATGAGAATCTGAGGTCCAGCCACCGGTCCTGGTGGAGAGGTGTACTCTGTGTCAGTGTTCAGTCCAGCCACCGGTCCTGGTGGAGAGGTTTACTCTGTGTCAGTGTTCTGTCCAGACACCGGTCCTGGTGGAGAGGTGTACTCTGTGTCAGTGCTCAGTCCAGCCACCGGTCCTGGTGGAGAGGTTTACTCTGTGTCAGTGTTCAGTCCAGCCACCGGTCCTGGTGGAGAGGTTTACTCTGTGTCCGTGTTCAGTCCAGTAGAAAGCCCCAGAGAGTGTTCCTGTCCACAGACTGAAGCTCATCAAATATTTAACGTCCAGCCACCATCGCTCCTCAGTTTTTTGGAGAGAGTCTGAATGGAGCTGCTGTGTTGTGACACCTTCCCCCTGGGACTGCCTTAGGACAATTCGACTGCCTGTCAAAAAACACCCGCGAGGAATGTCACAAAATAAGTGCAGAGGTCTTGAGAAAGGGAACCGGAAGACATACGTTTCCTTTTGTGTCCTGTTTTCCTTAACGAGTCACCCTACGTTTTTAATGTATTGCTTTTTGTGAACACACCATTTGACCGTGGCCCTGGTGTCGGACCGTAATAATATCAATGTTGCATTTAGACTGCAGATTTTCTTTGGCATTAACCAGTTTTTAAACACTGCCAGAGTCCACACTGTGTTCCCTTCAGTGTTCAATTCCTATCTGTCTTCTTCTGCTGTTCCCTTTAGTGTTTACTTCCTGTCCTTCTTCTGCTGTTCCCTTTAGTGTGTACTTCCTGTATGTCTTCTTCTGCTGTTCCCTTCAGTGTTCACTTCCTGTCTGTCTTCTTCTGCTGTTCCCTTCAGTGTGTACTTCCTCACTGTCTTCTTCTGCTGTTCCCTTTAGTGTGTACTTCCTGTCCGTCTTCTGCTGTTCCCTTTAGTGTGTACTTCCTGTCCGTCTTCTGCTGTTCCCTTTAGTGTTTACTTCCTATCGGTCTTCTTCTGTTGTTCCCTTTAGTGTTTACTTCCTGTCTGTCTTCTTCTGCTGTTCCCGTTAGTGTTTACTTCCTGTCTGTCTTCTTCTGTTCCCTTTAGTGTTTACTTCCTGTCTGTCTTCTTCTGCTGTTCCCTTTAGTGTTTACTTCCTGTCTGTCTTCTTCTGCTGTTCCCTTTAGTGTGTACTTCCTGTCTGTCTTCTTCTGCTATTCCCTTTAGTGTGTACTTCCTGTCTGTCTTCTTCTGCTGTTCCCTTTAGTGTTTACTTCCTGTCTGTCTTCTTCTGTTCCCTTTAGTGTTTACTTCCTGTCTGTCTTCTTCTGCTGTTCCCTTTAGTGTTTACTTCCTGTCTGTCTTCTTCTGTTCCCTTTAGTGTTTACTTCCTGTCTGTCTTCTTCTGCTGTTCCCTTTAGTGTTTACTTCCTGTCTGTCTTCTTCTGCTGTTCCCTTTAGTGTGTACTTCCTGTCTGTCTTCTTCTGCTATTCCCTTTAGTGTGTACTTCCTGTCTGTCTTCTTCTGCTGTTCCCTTTAGTGTTTACTTCCTCACTGTCTTCTTCTGCTGTTCCCTTTAGTGTTTACTTCCTATCTGTCTTCTTCTGCTGTTCCCTTTAGTGTTGACTTCCTCTATGTCTTCTTCTGCTGTTCCCTTTAGTGTTTACTTCCTGTCTTCTTCTGCTGTTCCCTTTAGTGTGTACTTCATTTCCGTCTTCTTCTGCTGTTCCCTTTACTTTTTACTTCCTGTCTCTCTTCTTCTGTTGTTCCCTTTAGTGTTTACTTCCTGTCTTCTTCTGCTGTTCCCTTTAGTGTTTACTTCCTCTCTGTCTTCTTCTGCTGTTCCCTTTAGTGTTTACTTCCTGTCTGTCTTCTTCTGTTGTTCCCTTTAGTGTTTACTTCTTCTCTGTCTTCTTCTGCTGTTCCTTTTAGTGTTTACTTCCTGTCTGTCTTCTTCTGCTGTTCCCTTTACTTTTTACTTCCTGTCTCTCTTCTTCTGTTGTTCCCTTTAGTGTTTACTTCCTGTCTTCTTCTGCTGTTCCCTTTAGTGTTTACTTCCTATCTGTCTTCTTCTGCTGTTCCCTTTAGTGTTTACTTCCTCACTGTCTTCTGCTGTTCCCTTTAGTGTTTACTTCATGTCTGTCTTCTTCTGCTGTTCCCTTTAGTGTTTACTTCCTGTCTGTCTTCTTCTGCTGATTTCTCGGACGTCCAGCTCGCTGTCTTTTAACCTCTCCTTCTCTTGTTCATTTTTAATTTTCTTTACCGGGGAAAGTTTAGCCATCCAAAGTCTTGTGCTCTCAAATATTTGGCTCAACCATTGTCCTCGTATTCTTGGTCTCTAACCCTCAATATGTCAGAAAAGCTTCAAGAAACGTTTTATTTTATTTTTTAAGGACTGTTCATTCACTTTCAGTATTCGATGCATTTCCAGCCATTACGCTCTAGCTATTTTGCATGTGACAATAACATCTTTGGTCTTTTTGTAAACCCATAGTTGCTGTCAGTTTGACCCATTCCATCGATAGCTTCTCTGTAATTAACTGTCCAATGTGGCACCCTAGCATTATCCTAAACGCTTGTTGTAACCTAATCTTTCTAAGGGAAGCAGCACTTATATAATCCATCATCTTGAAAGCAACGTCACATTCATCTGAACATGTGCAAGAGACTTTCTAAGGGAAGAGAAGTACAAAATAAGTCAAAAGAAAGTGTCATGGGACTGAAAGTAAAGCCAGATTCAGGTCGAACACGACTTCTAACGTTGTCAGGTCGCTGTAGTGTTTCACACCTCGCTGACTCGTCATCCAGAAGTCGCTTTCATTTTCACGCAACATGGCCGACACAGGCTCACACACTACACTCAGACCTTTCCCAGGGAGGAATCATCTGGTCTGCAAACTCATATTTTATTGCAAAGACTCATGTGAGAGGTCCCACAGGAAATGCTGTGATGACATGCACTAAGACGACTGGCACACATGTTCACATAAAAGCCTGTATCATAAGTTATGGCCTCTCGAAGAAACAACAACGTTGAAAGGTTTTGCAACTGGTTCACACAGACCCCAGTGCTGCCCCTAAACACATACAGTCCCCTCCCAAACTATTGGAACAGCGAGGCCAATTACTTTACTTTGGCTGTACACTGGAAACACAAAAGATGAATATGAGACAAAAAGGTCAGTATTTCTAATTCTAGGTATCCAGATCTGTTAAACAACTGAGAAGATGGCACCTTTTGTTTAAACACCTTTTTGAAAAGCTGAAATACTCGCCTTTTGTCTCTTATTCATCTTTTGATGACATTGTTTTCAGTGTCCAGCCAAAAGAAAGCAATTGGCCTCGCTGTTCCAATCGTTTGGGAGGGGACTGTATATTGCGCTCTCACAGGTCCAGATTAGATTTAGATTAGATATCTGGGATGTATACTTATACTTGCAGTAGGGTTGCCAGAAACTGACCATGATCAAAATCGATTATTCGGCAGCCCTGGCGAATAATAATCGATTATTCGATATTTTGGTTGAAACTAAGCCAGAAAAAAAAAAAAAATACATAAATAATAAAAAAATATATAAATAATAAAAAAAATATATATAAATAAAATCGATTTTTAAAAATAATATTCGATTATGGAGACTGTAACGAATAATCGAATAATCGCTGGCATCCCTAACTTGCAGTTCCAAGTCGAGTTCATACAGTAGCTGGGGCTCGATTGTAAAATATGTTGTATGTATGTAAAATAAGATACTGTAGTGTCAGTATCTTTATTGACTAAAGTGCGTCTATAAAATGTAAGTGCATTTACAGTACTTTACTGTATACACACTTATAATAATAATAATAACTTGAATTTATATAGTGCCTTTCATAACCTCATGGTCGCTTCACAAAGAATCATACAAGGACAAGACATAAAAAACATAAACATAAAACAGGGGGCAGAAATGGAAGTGTAAGTGGGGGCGGGGGGGGGGGGGGGGGAGTGAGTTATTGTTGGAAGGCGATGTTGAACAGATGAGTTTTAAGGGTTGATTTGAAAATGTTGAGAGAAGGGGCGTTGCGGATTTCTGCAGGGAGGGAGTTCCAGAGGGGGGGGGGGGGGGCAGCGACACTGAAGGCACGGTCCCCGACGGTGCGGAGGCGTGAATGGGGAATGGAGAGCAGGCCGGAGTCTGAGGATGGAAGGGTGCGGGACGGGGGGGGGAGGAGATCTGTGAGGGACTGAGGGGAGAGGGCATGGAGGGGCTTGGAGGTGATGCGGGACTTGACCGGGAGCCAGTGGAGGTTGAATAGAGTATACTACAAGTACATACTACATAATACAAGTATCATTAAGTATTTAAGTAAGGGTGATGTACAGTACCTCAAAGCACTTGACAAGTCTTACAAGCACATACAGAACATCCACAGATGCTACACAGCTAGCAATATGTAAAGACTTCACAACGTTCATTTAAACTTTTTCAATGTTTGTAGGTGAACAATAAATGCTAATTCCAAAGCATAGCACGTTTGTGAAGACTTGTGTCCTAGGTACAGTATTCCTGTATCCAGCACCTCAATGCCCATTGTGCTTCTTGGCTACCAAAATCTAAATGAGATTGAGAATCAGATTTATGTCAGTATTCTTTTCTAAAACGGAGTTGTAGCACTAAGACAGGAAACCCACGTGTTTAACCTGTGCTGAGGCCAGACCAGACAAATCGGGTTTTGCCGGTTAATTCAATCCACCTTTTGCCTGCGGCGAGGTCAACCAGTGTCATTTTATTTATCGACTTCAAAACAGTTTAGCTCCTTAACTCTATTAAGGAAGCAGAACATCTCCACCAAACTGCTGCTGCAGAAAGAGCAGCTGAAGTACTTCAGAAAGACACAAGTAGAGAAGATAAAAGCAGCGCAACACTTGCGTACCGTGCTGCGAATGGATCTGGCCCTTCCTGCATCCAGGACATGGTTAAACCGTACACCCCAGCACGTGCACTCCGCTCTGCATCAGCCAAACGACTCGCTGCACCCTCGTTGCACCCTCGCTGCACCCTCGCTGCGAGGGGGACCCAAGTTCCCATCAGCAGAAACACGTGGGTTTGTATCCTGGCTCCAAGATGGTGGACTGAGCTCCCATTGGCATCAGGACAGCAGAAAGCTTACACACCTTCCAGACTGAAACTCATCTCTCTCGACTCCACCTCGAGCGATAGAACTGCTAACAAAGCACTTATATACTAACAAAGCACTTATATACTAACAAAGGACTGGCTTCTCTAAAGCCAGCTGAGTAGCACTTGAAATACTTGGCTCTATGAAACCTGATGTACTTTATGATTCTGTTTTCTTCAAGGTTGTGTCTTCCTGGTCGAATGTACTTACTGTAAGTCTCTTTGGATAAAAGCCTCAGCTAAATGTGATGTAATGTAATGTAAAACAGTAGAGACTAATATATGAGAGATGTACACATGATTGATATAGAACACTCAAAATGTACAATATTATTATCTCTTGAGTCAAAGTACCAACCTCTCTCCTACTCTTATTATCAAGGGCTGTTTAAAATGTAGATTTGGTAAATATAAGAGTGTGTTAAATGTACAATATTACGACATCAGAGGAAGTGAGGAGAATAGATTTACACATCACACTATTTAAAATGACTCGGTATGCACACGTTATTAATAATAAGAGAACAAAATGATTGAAAAACAAAAGTACACCATGGTAAAGAGTAGCAATATATTTGTTTTAAAAAAGTGACTGTATTGAATTAAAGAGGTATCTTTTCTGTATGCCAATTGTAGATGAACTGAAAGAAAATAACATGAATAAAAACCGTTAACTTTAAGACAAAACCATAAGTGGTCAAATGCAAAGTTGTTTTGGGGTTTTAGGACTCTCCGTTACCAGGTGGTCATCCAGTGGTTTGGGGACCAAGGTTTTAAACCTCATGTTTAGCACTTTGGCTGTCGGTTTCTCTCGTGTGAAATCCTAAATAAGTAACGTTTACCATTGGTGCTCATCAAACATCCGACTGACCATCGTTATCTACTCGTCCACACCCTTCCTCTTTCCATTAGTGCAGGGGTATCAAACTCAAACACACAGTGGGCCAACATTTAAAACTGCGTACTAGTCGAGGGCCGGACTGGTTCAATGTTCAAAACGTATTGAAATGAACTTATTGCACATATTAAACCTGGAACTAACAAAGCTTATGATTGCCTATAAAAACAACATTAAATAATCAGTTGCATTCATTTTTTATGGCTCTATCTGCAGCTTCTCCAGAGTCATTTCTTACGATGAAATTTTCCCACAGGCCAACAACAGCTTCAACAAAACTATTCCCCTCAAAGAGAAACCAAACATGCCCTGTTGCCGTGAGAAAGAAAGTGCAGAAGGAAGCATCCATTGAACTCAGTGTGCTGCTCTGAGATGCTAGCTCAGATACTTGGCGTCTCATCTCGGGTGAGAGGTCATCAATGTTTGGGCTCAGGCTCTGAGCGGAGGAGACCCTCAGGATGGAGGGAAGGTGTGCGTGCAATATACCGGCGGGCCAGATCTAATAGGAATTAGAAATTATCCTGCGGGCCGAGATTAAATCCACCACGGGCCTGATTTGGCCCCCGGGCCTCGAGTTTGACACCTGTGCCTTAGTGTCATTCGGGTTTCAGTCTGCCTGCTCATTAGCTCCAACGCAGCGACCCGGTGACCGCCTCGTCTCACATTCCCTCAAACCAGCAGGGAGTCCTGTCCTGCAGCCGTAATGCTTCAGAGTCGAGAGCCACGACTGACAACGTGCCAACACTCTGGTCGACTCGTGCACAACGGGTGTCAAAATGCGCTAATGAGACGAGTCGATATAACATTTAGGAAATTGAAAGGCCACGTTCCATTTCACTCTTTCACAATTTGGAAAAATAAAAGGTTGATATTGCAGATACTGAAAGAAGCACAGACACACACACACACACACACACACACACACACACACACACACACCAAACACTCACACAGTGCAAAGATAATTACACGTTTCGTTCAGCAGGATAATCTCCACATATTAACACCACTTTATGATGTTTAAAGTAAAAAGCTAATGTTGGGCTTTAAAGGAACTACAGCATGGTCACATGACTTCACGTCACCACCGCTAAGCTAAAGGAGGCTAATGTTGGGCTATAAAGGAACTACAGCACGGTCACATGACTTCACGTCACCACCGCTAAGCTAAAGGAGGCTAATGTTGGGCTATAAAGGAACTAAAGCACGGTCACATGACTTCACGTCACCACCGCTAAGCTAAAGGAGGCTAATGTTGGGCTATAAAGGAACTACAGCACGGTCACATGACTTCACGTCACCACCGCTAAGCTAAAGGAGGCTAATGTTGGGCTACAAAGGAGCTACAGCACGGTCACATGACTTCACGTCACCACCGCTAAGCTAAAGGAGGCTAATGTTGGGCTATAAAGGAACTACAGCACGGTCACATGACTTCACGTCACCACCGCTAAGCTAAAGGAGGCTAATGTTGGGCTATAAAGGAACTACAGCACGGTCACATGACTTCACGTCACCACCGCTAAGCTAAAGGTGGCTAATGTTGGGCTATAAAGGAACTACAGCACGGTCACATGACTTCACGTCACCACCGCTAAGCTAAAGGTGGCTAATGTTGGGCTATAAGGAACTACAGCACGGTCACATGACTTCACGTCACCACCGCTAAGCTAAAGGAGGCTAATGTTGGGCTATAAAGGAACTACAGCACGGTCACATGACTTCACGTCACCACCGCTAAGCTAAAGGAGGCTATTGTTGGGCTATAAAGGAACTACAGCACGGTCACATGACTTCACGTCACCACCACTAAGCTAAAGGAGGCTAATGTTGGGCTATAAAGGAACTACAGCACGGTCACATGACTTCACGTCACCACCGCTAAGCTAAAGGCGGCTAATGTTGGGCTATAAAGGAACTACAGCACGGTCACATGACTTCACGTCACCACCGCTAAGCTAAATTTGGCTAATGTTGGGCTATAAAGGAACTACAGCACGGTCACATGACTTCACGTCACCACCGCTAAGCTAAAGGTGGCTAATGTTGGGCTATAAAGGAACTACAGCACGGTCACATGACTTCACGTCACCACCGCTAAGCTAAAGGAGGCTAATGTTGGGCTATAAAGGAACTACAGCACGGTCACATGACTTCACGTCACCACCGCTAAGCTAAAGGTGGCTAATGTTGGGCTATAAAGGAACTACAGCACGGTCACATGACTTCACGTCACCACCGCTAAGCTAAAGGTGGCTAATGTTGGGCTATAAAGGAACTACAGCACGGTCACATGACTTCACGTCACCACCGCTAAGCTAAAGGAGGCTAATGTTGGGCTATAAAGGAACTACAGCACGGTCACATGACTTCACGTCACCACCGCTAAGCTAAAGGAGGCTAATGTTGGGCTATAGAGGAACTACAGCACGGTCACATGACTTCACGTCACCACGCTAAGCTAAAGGAGGCTAATGTTGGGCTATAAAGGAACTACAGCACGGTCACATGACTTCACGTCACCACCGCTAAGCTAAAGGAGGCTAATGTTGGGCTATAAAGGAACTACAGCACGGTCACATGACTTCACGTCACCACCGCTAAGCTAAAGGTGGCTAATGTTGGGCTATAAAGGAACTACAGCACGGTCACATGACTTCACGTCACCACCGCTAAGCTAAAGGAGGCTAATGTTGGGCTATAGAGGAACTACAGCACGGTCACATGACTTCACGTCACCACCGCTAAGCTAAAGGAGGCTAATGTTGGGCTTCAAAGGAACTACAGCTTATCTTTATCAGTGAATAGATTGGCTCGGTGAAAGGAAACACACCAAGATTTAACAATATGGCGTCAAATGTTAAGATCTGGTTCAATTTGGGAGCTTAGTTTGACTCAAAATCCTAAAAGAACTATGGGGAGTAATGGATTTCATGTAACAAGATTATCAGAGACGGAAAGTAATCAGGTTACAAACATTTTATATTCAGACTTTTTTCTTCTACGTATGACTTTTTTTTAATTTTGACTTTTTTCTGAGAATTTGATTTTTATTTTAGAATTTCTTTTTTCTTTTTTAGGAGATTTTTCCAAAGATTTTACTTTTTTTCCCAGAATTATTTTTTGTAAACAAAAAAACAAAATTATATTTTACAAGAATTAGAATTTTTCTAAATGTAATCTCAGAGCAATATTTGAGAAGGACCTAAATGCTGAAATAATACCAACATTTTGCCCATCAGCATTCAGGATTAGGGGATAATGTGGTTCTAGTTTCTATCAGACTGTTTGTGAGTCTTTATTGCACTCCGTCGACTCGAGAGGTTTCAGTTCGTCTTTGCCAGATTCTCTCCACCAGCTGCCGCTCTACCTCCAATCCTCCCTTCGGCTTTAATTAACTCCAATGATCTGTCTGCTCCCGTGTTCCCATGGCATCTCAAATTCTCAAATACATCAACACGTGTCCCCTCTTCCTCATGTCTCTTCTTCATCAACACGTGTCCCCTCTTCCTCATGTCTCTTCTTCATCAACATGTGTCCCCTCTTCTTCATGTCTCTTCTACATCAACATGTGTCCCCTCTTCTCCATGTCTCTTCTACTTCAACATGTGTCCCCTCTTCTTCATGTCTCTTCTACATCAACATGTGTCCCCCTCTTCTTCATGTCTCTTCTACATCAACATGTGTCCCCTCTTCCTCGTGTCTCTTCTACATCAACATGTGTCCCTCTTCTCCATGTCTCTTCTACTCAACATGTGTCCCCTCTTCTCCATGTCTCTTCTACTTCAACATGTGTCCCCTCTTCTTCATGTCTTTCTACATCACCATGTGTCCCCTCTTTTCATGTCTCTCTACATCAACATGTGTCCCCTCTTCTTCATGTCTCTTCTACTTCAACATGTGTCCCTCTTCTTCATGTCTCTTCTACTTCAACATGTGTCCCCTCTTCTTCATGTCTCTTCTACATCACCATGTGTCCCCTCTTCTTCATGTCTCTTCTACATCAACATGTGTCCCCCTCTTCTTCATGTCTTTCTACATCAACATGTGTCCCTCTTCTTCATGTCTCTTCTACATCACCATGTGTCCCCTCTTCTTCATGTCTCTTCTACATCAACATGTGTCCCCTCTTCTTCATGCTCTTCTACATCAACATGTGTCCCTCTTCTTCATGTCTCTTCTACATCAACATGTGTCCCCTCTTCTTCATGTCTCTTCTACATCAACATGTGTCCCCTCTTCTTCATGTCTCTTCTACATCAACATGTGTTCCCCTTATCTCAGTCTCTTCTACATAAATTTGTCCCCTCTTCTCCATGTCTCTCTACATCACATGTGTCCCCTCTTCTTCATGTCTCTTATACATCAACATGTGTCCCTCTCTTCTTAATGTCTCTATACATCAACAATGTGTCCCATCTTCTTCTGTCTCTTACCTCAACATGTGTCCCTCTTCTTCCATGTCTCTTACATCAACATGTGTCCCCGCTTCTTCATGTCTCTTCTACATCAACATGTGTCCCCTCTTCTCCATGTCTCTTCTACATCAACATGTGTCCCCTCTTCTTCATGTCTCTTCTACATCACCATGTGTCCCCTCTTCTTCATGTCTCTTCTACATCAACATGTGTCCCCTCTTCTCCATGTCTCTTCTACATCAACATGTGTCCCCTCTTCTCCATGTCTCTTCTACATCAACATGTGTCCCCTCTTCTTCATGTCTCTTCTACATCAACATGTGTCCCCTCTTCTTCATGTCTCTTCTACATCAACATGTGTCCCCTCTTCTTCATGTCTCTTCTACATCACCATGTGTCCCCTCTTCTCCATGTCTCTTCTACATCAACATGTGTCCCCTCTTCTCCATGTCTCTTCTACATCAACATGTGTCCCCTCTTCTTCATGTCTCTTCTACATCAACATGTGTCCCCTCTTCTTCATGTCTCTTCTACATCAACATGTGTCCCCTCTTCACCATATCCCTCATGTCTGGAGAAGGAGAGCTGGAGTCACTCTGGCACAAAGAGGACGGCGTTGTCTTGCATCCAAAAGACGAGGAAACGCACTTCAGTACGTCATGATTGGTTCCTCAAGTTAATTGAAATGCTGATGTGGGTTTGATGGCAGCCTTGGGGCTCTTCACTCTCGATGGTGAGATGCAGTCTTGTTTTAGTTCTTGTACTTCATTAAGGGTTAGTAAGATCCTGTTTATTCTCACTAAGTAACACATGCAGGGCAAATCTAAAACACACAGAATACTGAGAACAACTAGCTAAATAAGGGACAATATGGCAAGGCAGCCATTAAAGATGTCTTCTTCGGATGTTCCCTTTAGTGTTTACTTCCTGTCTGTCTTCTTCTGCTGTTCCCTTTAGTGTGTACTTCCTGTCTGTCTTCTTCTGCTGTTCCCTTTAGTGTTTACATCCTGTCTGTCTTCTTCTGTTGTTCCCTTTAGTGTGTACTTCCTGTCTGTCTTCTTCGGATGTTCCCTTTAGTGTTTACTTCCTGTCTGTCTTCTTCTGTTGTTCCCTTTAGTGTTTACTTCCTGTCTGTCTTCTTCTGCTGTTCCCTTTAGTGTTTACATCCTGTCTGTCTTCTTCTGTTGTTCCCTTTAGTGTTTACTTCCTGTCTGTGTTCTTCTGCTGTTCCCTTTAGTGTTTACTTCCTGTCTGTCTTCTCCTACTTTTCTCTTTAGTGTTTACTTCCTGTCTGTCTTCTTCTGTTGTTCCCTTTAGTGTTTACTTCCTGTTTGTCTTATTCGGCTGTTCCCTTTAGTGTTTACTTCCTGTCTGTCTTCTTCTGCTGTTCCCTTTAGTGTTTACTTCCTGGCTGTCTTCTTCGGCTGTTCACTTTAGTGTTAACTTCCTGTCTCTCTTATTCTGCAGTTCCCTTTAGTGTTTACTTCCTGTCTGTCTTCTTCTGCTGTTCCCTTTAGTGTTTACTTCCTGTCTGTCTTCTTCTGCTGTTCCCTTTAGTGTTTACTTCCTGTCTGTCTTCTTCTGCTGTTCCCTTTAGTGTTTACTTCCTGTCTGTCTTATTCTGCTGTTCCCTTTAGTGTTTAATTCCTGTCTGTCTTCTTCTGCTGTTCCCTTTAGTGTTTACTTCCTGTCTGTCTTCTTCTGCTGTTCCCTTTAGTGTTTACTTCCTGTCCGTCTTCTTCTGCTGTTCCCTTTAGTGTTTACTTCCTGTCTGTCTTCTTCTGCTGTTCCCTTTAGTGTTTACTTCCTGTCTGTCTTCTGCTGTTCCCTTTAGTGTTTACTTCCTGTCTGTCTTCTTCTGCTGTTCCCTTTAGTGTTTACTTCCTGTCTGTCTTCTTCTGCTGTTCCCTTTAGTGTTTACTTCCTGTCTGTCTTCTTCTGATGTTCCCTTTAGTGTTTACTTCCTGTCTGTCTTCTTCTGCTGCTGTTCCCTTTAGTGTGTACTTCCGGTCTGTCTTCTTCTGCTGTTCCCTTTAGTGTTTACTTCCTGTCTGTCTTCTGCTGTTCCCTTTAGTGTTTACTTCCTGTCTGTCTTCTTCTGATGTTCCCTTTAGTGTTTACTTCCTGTCTGTCTTCTGCTGTTCCCTTTAGTGTTTACTTCCTGTCTGTCTTCTTCTGATGTTCCCTTTAGTAATTACTTCCTGTCTGTCTTATTATGTTGTTCCCTTTAGTGTGTACTTCCTGTCTGTCTTCTTCTGCTGTTCCCTTTAGTGTTTACTTCTCGTCTGTCTTCTTCTGTTGTTCCCTTTAGCGTTTACTTCCTGTCTGTCTTCTTCTGCTGTTCCCTTTAGTGTTTACTTCCTGTCTGTCTTCTTCTGCTGTTCCCTTTAGTGTTTACTTCTCGTCTGTCTTCTTCTGTTGTTCCCTTTGGTGTTAACTTCCTGTTTGTCTTCTTCTGTTGTTCCCTTTAGTGTTTACTTCCTGCCTGTCGTCTTCTGCTGTTCCCTTTAGTGTTTACTTTCCGTCTCTTAAAGGTGGGTACGTTTGAGAAACCGGCTCGAAATACACTTTTTGTTATATTCCATGGAATGCTCTGAACATCCGATAGCAATGAATATCTGAAGTGCTTTGACGAAAAATCCATACAAACATCATCTGTGGAAGCCGTGGCGCTGTAGAAAGCACGACCAATCATCTGAGCCGGCTAAAGTAACTGGATGGCCTACCTGCCTGTCAGCCTCCCATCGGGGCACACACTGCCCTCGTGCCCTCATTGGTCGTGTGCGCGTTCGTGTGTGTTGGAGGAGGTGCTCTGTGAGGAAGTGGCAGATTTTCTCCGGTTGTGTATTTTCAAATTCTAGCGATCTCGAGCCGGTTTCTCAAACTTACCTACCCCACCTTCAAAGAAACATTTAACTCACCAGATTCATAGCTGATCCGCAGATGTGGCGCCGCTACTCCATACAGCTTAAAGTCAAGCAGCACGCGGTAAATCCAAGCGTCCGTCTGAGTGTCCTTTGCACCGTGACACTGCATGTGCTGTACAGACGCAATAAACACAGCGGGGCAAAGACACACCAGGAAGTAGCTCTGCAGGATGATAGGGATGGTTTTGGATCAGGCCGTTTGCGTCTTCATTTCTTTAAGTGATTTCCTACTTTTTTATGTTTTGAATAATCCCTTATTCCCAGAGTCTGTAACATTCTATGTCTTAATCTGAAAGCAGGAGGTATTGGATTATAAGCATGGTCTCGGTGTGCTTGGATCTTTCCAAGTTTAGATCCATTCTGTTTGGGAAGACAAAAGCACTCGCAGTGAATTAAACTTGCATGCATTTAAATAAAGAAACAAAGCTTTGGTCCAAAAATAATCAACGCAGAAAGAGAGGTCATTTTTGTCGAAGCCTGTCTGGGTTTATCTGGTGGTTTTGTAGAATATTTCTTTACGTTCACAAGCAAAAAGCACTCTGTCTTTATTAGATTTAAATGTTTGACTCTGCCTAGAAGCAATTAGTCAAAGACAGAGACTTCCATGGTTTCATTGAGTCGTTATCAAGGACTAAAGGAAGGCCAATCGTTCTCCAGGTAGAGGTTTTTCTTAGGCATTGAATCACTGTAGAGATCATGTCTTTGGGATTTTTAAAGGTGTCTAAAGACATTTCTCTTCACTACTTATTTGAAATGTTCGAGATTGACGATTAATGATTGATTTTATAAAGATATCAGGCTTGATATAGACGTGATCACTTTGGTACACTGTGAACAGAGAGCAGGTGATTTGTTCAGATATTGGCTTGAACTGAATGTCATGACAGTCAATAACCAAAGCAATCGCCTGTCTGTCTGTTCGTCTGTCTGTCTGTTCGTCTGTCTGTCCGTCCTGTCTGTCTGTCTGTCTGTCTGTCTGTCTGTCTGTCTGTCTGTCTGTCTGTCTGTCTGTCTGTCTGTCTCTCTGTCTGTCTGTCTGTCTGTCTGTCTGTCTGTCTGTCTGTCTGTCTGTCTGTCTGTCTGTCTGTCTGTCTGTCTGTCTGTCTGTCTGTCTGTCTGTCTGTCTGTCTGTCTGTCTGTCTGTCTGTCTGTCTGTCTGTCTGTCTGTCTCTCTGTCTGTCTGTCTGTCTGTCTGTTCGTCTGTCTGTCTGTTCGTCTGTCTGTCTGTTCGTCTGTCTGCCTGTCTGTCTGTCTGTCTGTCTGTCTGTCTGTCTCTCTGTCTGTCTGTCTGTCTGTCTGTTCGTCTGTCTGTCTGTTCGTCTGTCTGCCTGTCTCTCTGTCTGTCTGTCTGTCTGTCTGTCTGTCTGTCTGTCTCTCTGTCTGTCTGTCTGTCTGTCTGTCTGTCTGTCTGTCTGTCTGTCTGTCTGTCTGTCTGTCTGTCTGTCTGTCTGTCTGTCTGTCTGTCTGTCTGTCTGCCTGTCTTCTGTCTTTCTTAGTGCACAGGAACAGGTAAGATTTCAACAGCATGAGCCATAAAAAACTGCAGGACTGTCCAAAGAGCACCAAGTGACTAACAACTATGTAACCACTGTCACTGAGAAGACAGTCATTCATTCATTCATTGCAACATCGATGCCACTTCTCACATTCACGCAAATATACTGCACTTCCAAAAAAACATCATGTCCAACATAAACAATTTGCGGAGCAGCCACTTCTGAGAAAATCTGTACTTTGTTTGAGAAACGAATGGGAAAATAAATGGAGGACAAATTGTAAAAACCACTGTTGATAATTAACGTATTCTTGATTACAAGTCTCCCTAAAAGTATTGCAAATGTACGCACAGAGGAAAACAAATAATCTGCACGTTTCGTACTACCTAAAGCAAAGAAGTAACACTTCCCTAAACGATGTTTTATGATGCTTTCCAGGAGCTCATGTCTTGAGAAAAATGGAAATTGTGTGACCAAGCTGTAGTTCCTTTATAGCCCAACATTAGCCACCTTTAGCTTAGCTGTGGTGACGTGAAGTCATGTGACCGTGATGTAGTTCCTTTATAGCCCAACATTAGCCTCCTTTAGCTTAGCGGTGGTGACGTGAAGTCATGTGACCGTGCTGTAGTTCCTTTATAGCCCAACATTAGCCTCCTTTAGCTTAGCGGTGGTGACGTGAAGTCATGTGACCGTGCTGTAGTTCCTTTATAGCCCAACATTAGCCACCTTTAGCTTAGCAGTGGTGACGTGAAGTCATGTGACCGTGCTGTAGTTCCTTTATAGCCCAACATTAGCCACCTTTAGCTTAGCAGTGGTGACGTGAAGTCATGTGGCCGTGCTGTAGTTCCTTTATAGCATAACATTAGCCACCTTTAGCTTAGCGGTGGTGACGTGAAGTCATGTGACCGTGCTGTAGTTCCTTTATAGCCCAACATTAGCCTCCTTTAGCTTAGCGGTGGTGACGTGAAGTCATGTGACCGTGCTGTAGTTCCTTTATAGCCCAACATTAGCCACCTTTAGCTTAGCAGTGGTGACGTGAAGTCATGTGGCCGTGCTGTAGTTCCTTTATAGCCCAACATTAGCCTCCTTTAGCTTAGCGGTGGTGACATGAAGTCATGTGACCGTGCTGTAGTTCCTTTATAGCCCAACATTAGCCTCCTTTAGCTTAGCGGTGGTGACGTGAAGTCATGTGGCCGTGCTGTAGTTCCTTTATAGCCCAACATTAGCCTCCTTTAGCTTAGCGGTGGTGACGTGAAGTCATGTGACCGTGCTGTAGTTCCTTTATAGCCCAACATTAGCATCCTTTAGCTTAGCGGTGGTGACGTGAAGTCATGTGGCCGTGCTGTAGTTCCTTTATAGCAGGGGTCTTCAACTCAAATTCAACGAGGTCCAGTTAGAGAAAATGTCCCCATGCAAAGGTCCGGAACATCAAAATGTCTAACTTGCTTCATGAATTAGTGTGATATATATTGAAGTGACCTGTAGCTTTATCAACGTCTGCATAATCAACAACTGACTGCCAATCAAATAAAGAAAGTACAATTCAAAAACAACTATTTATTGTCAATTAACATTAAATACTGTGGATATGTGTAATGTTCCTCTCGGGCTGCATTTACAAATAAAATAGAGAAAATAAATAAAATAGCTTTTGAAAATATGTGCATCTTAGAAGTGCTTAATTTTAGATAAATAAAATAAAGTGTAGCAGCAGCTTGAGTGTCCCTTTTTCTTTGTTAACCATTTCACATCATGACTTAACAGTTTCAGCCGATTATCGAACAATATCAGTCTTTACACATCATAACAATTGAACAGTTTCAAAGTTTCTCTTTCTTTCCCTCTTACATTGCAGTCCCTCACTCACTTTTTTAAAATTCAGTGTGAGAATTGAGCTTGAGCTTGTCCTGCCAGGAGTTTGTAAATCTGGGCTGACATGGAGTCAAGTTGTATTTTTTACAGTACCACGGCTTCTACAGATGACATTTTTTTATGGATTTTTTGTCAAAGCACTTAAGCTATTCATTGCTATCGGGATGTTAAGAGCATTCCATGGAATATAACAAAAAGTGTATCTCGAGCCGGTTTCTGAAACTTGCCTACCCCACCTTTAAGTTAAAAATCCTTTTTCCTTTACATTTTTACAACATCCTCCGAGGGTCGTACACATTATTGAACTCAACCTTTGCTTAAAATATTGAAGTTAAAAGCATCAATCTGGTACACTTTGAGAGCAACATTAAGAGATCTATGGATACATCTCTCAACATCCATATGAAACAGAACTGTAAGCATATTTTTCTTTTTGGATATTTTACAAATCACTCCCCTTTTAAACTCTATTCTTGTTATTTTTAACAACTTTTTTGTTACTGTCATATAGTATTTTATACCTGTTTTTCATTTAGTCTCATTAATAACTATAATGACCATATCAAGGTGTGCCTTAACCTCACTGAGCTGAGGATATTTGAGCCTCTCAGGAGAGAGCTCTCTTCCACCTGGTTGTAGAAAAGCTCTTTAAATTCGTTAGCATAGCTAGCTAACCAGATGCTAATAACAACAGATCGCCACTGTGTTTACAACTAAAGACACAGCCACGCAAACACTGCGGCATGTGTACGGCTCCTTATGGATTATTATCCTTATATGTAATATGTTAAGGGCTGGAGCGGCGTTCCGGTGCTCAGCACTCCTTTCAGACGAGACATATACCACGTGAAGACACGGAAGACAGGTTACGCTCGTGTTGTGTTCAAGGAACCTGTCCTTGGCCAGGAAAAACAGGTACTCGCTTGTTTAATTATTTTTGCGGTCTAGATTTCTTCTTCTTTTGTGAAGTGAGAAGTTGTCCGTCAGTCGAAAACTCTTCGGTTCTCCACGAATTACACAAGTCACCCAAATCAGCGTTAAAAAAGCGGGAGGCGCCGAAAAATCCCCTATTAATGTATTGATTATAGCTCGGGTCCGTATAGGTCGGCGTCTGGGTCCGGATCCGGACCGCGGTCCGCCTGTTGCCGACCCCTGCTTTATAGCATAACATTAGCCTCCTTTAGCTTAGCGGTGGTGACGTGAAGTCATGTGACCGTGCTGTAGTTCCTTTATAGCCCAACATTAGCCTCCTTTAGCTTAGCGGTGGTGACGTGAAGTCATGTGACCATGCTGTAGTTCCTTTAGAGCCCAACATTAGCCACCTTTAGCTTAGCAGTGGTGACGTGAAGTCATGTGACCGTGCTGTAGTTCCTTCATAGCCCAACATTAGCCGCCTTTAGCTTAGCGGTGGTGACGTGAAGTCATGTGACCGTGCTGTATTTCCTTCATAGCCCAACATTAGCCACCGTTAGCTTAGCGGTGGTGACGTGAAGTCATGTGACCGTGCTGTAGTTCCTTTATAGCCCAACATTAGCCGCCTTTAGCTTAGCGGTGGTGACGTGAAGTCATGTGACCGTGCTGTATTTCCTTCATAGCCCAACATTAGCCTCCTTTAGCTTAGCGGTGGTGACGTGAAGTCATGTGACCGTGCTGTAGTTCCTTTATAGCCCAACATTAGCCTCCTTTAGCTTAGCGGTGGTGACGTGAAGTCATGTGACCGTGCTGTAGTTCCTTTATCGCCCAACATTAGCCTCCTTTAGCTTAGCGGTGGTGACGTGAAGTCATGTGACCGTGCTGTAGTTCCTTTATAGCCCAACATTATCCTCCTTTAGCTTAGCGGTGGTGACGTGAAGTCATGTGACCGTGCTGTAGTTCCTTTATAGCCCAACATTAGCCTCCTTTAGCTTAGCGGTGGTGACGTGAAGTCATGTGACCGTGCTGTAGTTCCTTTATAGCCCAACATTAGCCTCCTTTAGCTTAGCGGTGGTGACGTGAAGTCATGTGACCGTGCTGTAGTTCCTTTATAGCCCAACATTAGCCACCTTTAGCTTAGCGGTGGTGACGTCAAGTCATGTGACCGTGCTGTAGTTCCTTTATAGCCCAACATTAGCCTCCTTTAGCTTAGCGGTGGTGACGTGAAGTCATGTGACCGTGCTGTAGTTCCTTTATAGCCCAACATTAGCCTCCTTTAGCTTAGCGGTGGTGACGTGAAGTCATGTGACCGTGCTGTAGTTCCTTTATAGCCCAACATTAGCCGCCTTTAGCTTAGCGGTGGTGACGGGAAGTCATGTGACCGTGCTGTAGTTCCTTTATAGCCCAACATTAGCCTCCTTTAGCTTAGCGGTGGTGACGTGAAGTCATGTGACCGTGCTGTAGTTCCTTTATAGCCCAACATTAGCCACCTTTAGCTTAGCGGTGGTGACGTGAAGTCATGTGACCGTGCTGTAGTTCCTTTATAGCCCAACATTATGTAAATTACATTATTAAGCAATACCTCCACCATCCTCCAACATAGATACTTAACTTTCTCTCACCACAATGCAGCCTCTCGTTGTGAATTATTGAACACATGCCATATTTTCTACTACCGTACAGCCCCGACATTTGAATGAGTCATGGCTGAGAGCGTCCTTCCTCTCGTTCAGGTCGTCTGGGACAAAGTCCACGCTGCTTCACCTTTATAATACTGGATATCACACGCTGGTGCTATTGGCTAACACTTCAAGGTGAATGAAGGAACAATGATTATTCTTTGCCTCCCCCCGGGTGTTTTTATTATCCTTCAATGAGGAAGAAATAAACGACAGTTAAGCCTTCAGTCTGACGGCCATAAATCAGAAGCCTCCCACGAACCGCTGTGTTGGTGTGTTATTGGTATTCAGGAAACCAGCCTCCACGAGTGCATCACCACCCTGACTGCCAAGAGGCGAACAGTCGCTTTCCCTTCTGAGCGAGTGAAATATAAAGCAATGAGAGCCAAAGGTCCATCAAAGCTTCACGACTAAAATATAACGCTCGTCTTGGTCGTCTATAAAAACTCATACGAGCTCTGTTACTGCCCGTAAGAAAGTGTAGGCGACTAATACGACACATTTAAGGATAAGAAAGGTTAAAATATCAACACGAATACCCAATAAAATAATATTAACAATATAATTTTTAGTACAATACAATTTAGTCGTTATAAATGAATGAACACGGTCAGTTCACAGTCGAGGAACATTCCTGATATACACCTGAACATCAGCAGGAGAGCACTCTTTAAAGTAGAGACACTACACACTGATATACACCTGAACATCAGCAGGAGAGCACTCTTTAAAGTAGAGACACTACATACTGATATACACCTGAACATCAGCAGGAGAGGACTCTTTAAAGTAGAGACACTACATACTGATATACACCTGAACATCAGCAGGAGAGGACTCTTTAAAGTAGAGACACTACATACTGATATACACCTGAACATCAGCAGGAGAGGACTCTTTAAAGTAGAGACACTACATACTGATATACACCTGAACATCAGCAGGAGAGGACTCTTTAAAGTAGAGACACTACATACTGATAAACACCTGAACATCAGCAGGAGAGGACTCTTTAAAGTAGAGACACTACATACTGATATACACCTGAACATCAGCAGGAGAGGACTCTTTAAAGTAGAGATGTCATAGTAGGAGCGTAATATATCCTGTTTAAATGGAATAAACGTATATATACATATATATATATATGTATATATACATGAAACAACAAATCAAGCGATGTTAACTATCAATCTGACGTTCAGACACAAAGCAAAGTACGTTTTAGAGCTGACGTCAAAAAGCACTAATTTATGAAGACAGGCTTCAAAACTCTGACGCACACACATTTGAAAATGACACGAGTGAAAAGTGTTGAAATGTTGACTTTACAAAATAGATGCCGTCACTAAAGTTGGCACAGAAAAGCACAGAGTTTGCCACAACTCTCTTAATTGCGACTGTTAAATAAAGATGATTTCATGAGCTTGTCGACACGCCTTGTGTTCAAAGCTTGTTTTATCGATGCATTAGATTCACACTGAAAGTCAACATCAACAAAGCACATTTCAAAGCAGCCGATGTGTTGTTTTCTGGATGGACTATGCACTGGGGAAACCCCTCTCGCTGCAGCTGGCGGTCCGGCCCCCTCTGACATTAACCCAACAGGATGAACTCTGCCTCGGAGGAATGGTTTGTAAACTGAAAATCCAATAAAGACTTTATGAAAGGTGGCCATTAAAAGTGACGGAGAGCCCTATACACAGAGTGATCTCACCGGGGAGCCAGCATGAGATCCAGTCCCATTAACCTTAACGTTTCTGCAGCATGTAGGTCACACACACACGCACACACACACACACACACACACACACACACACACACACACACACACACACACACACACACATCTCTGGAGAGGCTCCGTAACGAAAGAAACTGCTACCTGTTAAACACACAGATAAGAAGCTGGCAGGAAACACAGCGGGAGAACTTCCTGCTGGGCATTTCTGTGTGTGTGTGTGTGTGTGTGTGTGTGTGTGTGTGGTGTGTGTGTGTGTGTGTGTGTGTGTGTGTGTGTGTGTGTGTGTGTGTGTGTGTGTGTGTGTGTGTGTGTGTGTGTGTGTGTGATGAAGATATCAACCTTTACTTGCCAAATAGCTGTTTTTAAGATCTTAGAGGAACTGTTATTTAATAAAATGCAAGAAACTAACTATTTACGGAACTAATATGGGATTAGTTTATCCAAATAACGCATATGTATGAATGTACGTTGATGTTTGGAGCTGCCGCTGTATGAGAGCAGATGGTTAGCTTAAAGATAACTCTCACTGCCAGCACTCTAACACACTGCACGTTTTACTATCGGATATTAAACATTCATTCCAATTAACAGATTGAGTGCCACCGAGCTAGCCAGACAGCTAAAGTCACGTGATAGGTAGCTAACTTGAGCTAGCTAGCTTGTAAAGTATTGCTTTAGTAGATTTTTATTTTTTAATTCTGCGTTTTTACTTTAAAGGTGGGGTAGGTAAGTTTGAGAAACCGGCTCGAGATACACTTGTTGTTATATTCCATGGAAAGCTCTCAACATCCCGACAGCAATGAATATCTGAAGTGCTTTGACAAAAAATACATACAAAACATCATCTGTGGAAGCCGTAGCGCTGTAGAAAGCTCGACCAATCATCTGAGCCGGCTAAAGTAACTGGATCAATAGAGTCTGTCTGCAGACCGCAGCAAGGAGGCGTTTCCTATAGGGGCGTTTCCTATAGGGGCGTTTCCTATAGGGGCGTTTCCTATAGTGAACGACGGGAGCCGGCTCTCGCCCGCGAACGAGCCGTTTTTTGTTTTGTTTTTGCGGAGGGATCTAGATCGGCATTAAGGCACATTATGCAATGTGCAATGTGGACATTATCCCGCTTATTACACATGGCCACATTCTCAACAAAGTAACGACATGACTCCCAATAATAATTGAAATGCTTTTATGGATTTAGAAAATGATTTTATTGATTTAAAAAATAGTTTTTTGTATTGATTTAAATGTACATGCATCCGCTAAGAAAAGTAGTCCGTTGTTACTGTTTGAACTAACGTAGCAACGGCAGGAACTGCCTCTATAGTGTTTTTGAGGAGCTTTTTGATTACAGATTTGAAAACATCGTTGCTTGCTTTAAAAGTAGCACAATTCATGATGTCAAACCTTGAAAGATATCCCTGCCCTAATGCCAAAAGTAACTGGCAACTGAATATATGTCGCCGTAGCTATGATGTCTATGTCTGGACCGCTGCGTAAAAAGGAGGGTTTCTGACCCATTACTTCTCTTCTTACTTCTATAAGAATAAAACACGGAGGACGGAGATCTCTTTTTGTCCCCCTCTTCTCCCCGCTGCAGCCTAGCAGCTGATCTCAAAGCACGCTCCCCTCTCCTGCAGGGAGAAAAACTATATTTATATACTTTATATAGGTTGATACAGTAGCCCCTTTTTTTAAATAGTTTTTATAGGTGTTGCCATCTGTTTTGTGTAGCGTGGTTCAACAAGCAAGTCAATGCATTCATTGGGTGGTATCAGAGAGTTACACGGGTCTGTAAATGCAATGAAAACAATTGGCCACAGCAAATAATTTATATTAAACATGTAATTTTTACTTTTGAATACTTTAGTACAAAGGATGTCTTGAATAATTTAAGTGATATATGTGTACACGTATAAATCATTAGTCAAAACAGCGCTACATTTGATTTAATTAAAAGGTATAATGTGTGGTAAACTGAAGAGCCCTTTGGGAGCCGAGAGAGCCGGCTCTTCTTGGTGAGCCAGATGATCCGGCTCAGCAAGAAGAGCCGGAATTCCCATCACTAGAACAATGACTTCTTCTGCGAGGATTTATAAAAGCAGCTGGATAAAAAAAGTTAGGAAACGCCCCTATAGGAAACGCTCCTATAGGAAACGCTCCTATAGGAAACGCCCCTATAGGAAACGCCCCTATAGGAAACGCTCCTATAGGAAACGCTCCTATAGGAAACGCCCCTATAGGAAACGCCCCTATAGGAAACGCCTCCTTGCTGCGGTCTGCAGCCAGACCCATCTCTTCCTCTGGGCACAGACTGACCTCGTGCCCTCGTTGGTCATGTGCGCGTTCGTGTGTTGGAGGAGGGGCTCTGTGAGGAAGTGGCAGATTTTCTCCGGTTGTGTATTTTCAAATTCTAGCGATCTCGAGCCGGTTTCTCCAAAAGTACAAAAGTACCCACCCCACCTTTAAGGTTTACTACTTGTAATAGTTTTTGTTGAATACGTCCTTAGTTTTACTTAAGTAATATTTACAATGCAGGAATTGTACTTTTAACAGAGTGTTTGGACTTCACCACTGCACGTGTGTCTGACTGCGCGGTGGTTTGTCAGTGTAATGGGGGGGGGGGGTGTGTGTTTGCGCGTGTGTTTGCGCGTGTGTGTGCGCGCGCGCGTGTGTGTGTGTCATAATACTGGTCAGCAGTTCCTGGCACAGTGGCGCAGCGCTGATAAAGAGAGAGCTTCAGAGTCCACGGAGTTATAAACCGTCCGCGTGCAGAGCGGCTATCCGCGAGATCAGAGCCTTTATTCTGCTGAGAGCTGGAGACTGGGAGCAATCAACTGATAACGATGTTCTGGGCCTCGCTCGCCCTTAGCAGGGACAGTGTAATGGGAAAGAAGAGACGTGCTGGCTGTCATTTCCATCCATTACACAATATGTAATTGATAACCCTGAAGTGCAGCAGCTACTGTTTGGTGACACAAATATCAATCAGAGCTTCCATTGAGGCTGCAGCTTTACGTGTTGTCATGGAGACGGTGTTCACCTGCAGCACCCGGGGGTTTGTCTTTAGCGCTTCTTAGTTAACATCAACATGTGTCCCCTCTTCTTCATGTCTCTTCTTCATCAACATGTGTCCCTCTTCTTCATGTCTCTTCTACATCAACATGTGTCCCTCTTCTTCATGTCTCTTCTACATCAACACGTGTCCCCTCTTCTTCATGTCTCTTCTACATCAACATGTGTCCCCTCTTCTCCATGTCTCTTCTACATCAACATGTGTCCCCTCTTCTTCATGTCTCTTCTACATCAACACGTGTCCCCTCTTCTTCATGTCTCTCCTACATCAACATGTGTCCCCTCTTCTCCATGTCTCTTCTACATCACCATGTGTCTCCTCTTCTTCATGTCTCTTCTCCATCAACATGTGTCCCCTCTTCTTCATGTCTCTTCCACATCAACATGTGTCCCCTCTTCTCCATGTCTCTTCTACATCAACATGTGTCCCCTCTTCTTCAAGTCTCTTCTACATCAACATGTGTCCCCTCTTCTTCATGTCTCTTCTACATCAACATGTGTCCCCTCTTCTCCATGTCTCTTCTACATCACCATGTGTCTCCTCTTCTTCATGTCTCTTCTCCATCAACATGTGTCCCCTCTTCTTCATGTCTCTTCCACATCAACATGTGTCCCCTCTTCTCCATGTCTCTTCTACATCAACATGTGTCCCCTCTTCTTCAAGTCTCTTCTACATCAACATGTGTCCCCTCTTCTTCAAGTCTCTTCTACATCAACATGTGTCCCCTCTTCTTCATGTCTCTCCTACATCAACATGTGTCCCCTCTTCTTCATGTCTCTTCTACATCAACATGTGTCCCCTCTTCTCCATGTCTCTCCTACATCAACATGTGTCCCCTCTTCTTCATGTCTCTTCTACATCAACATGTGTCCCCTCTTCTTCATGTCTCTTCTACATCACCATGTGTCTCCTCTTCTTCATGTCTCTTCTCCATCAACATGTGTCCCCTCTTCTTCATGTCTCTTCTACATCAACATGTGTCCCCTCTTCTTCATGTCTCTTCTTACATCAACATGTGTCCCCTCTTCTTCATGTCTCTTCCACATCAACATGTGTCCCCTCTTCTCCATGTCTCTTCTACATCAACATGTGTCCCCTCTTCTCTATGTCTCTTCTACATCAACATGTGTCCCCTCTTCTTCATGTCTCTTCTACATCAACATGTGTCCCCCTCTTCTTCATGTCTCTTCTACATCAGCATGTGTCCCCTCTTCTTCACGTCTCTTCTACATCAACATGTGTCCCCTCTTCTTCATGTCTCTTCCACATCAACATGTGTCCCCTCTTCTTCACGTCTCTTCTACATCAACATGTGTCCCCTCTTCTTCACGTCTCTTCTACATCAACATGTGTCCCCTCTTCTTCACGTCTCTTCTACATCAACATGTGTCCCCTCTTCTTCACGTCTCTTCTACATCAACATGTGTCCCCTCTTCTTCATGTCTCTTCCACATCAACATGTGTCCCCTCTTCTTCACGTCTCTTCTACATCAACATGTGTCCCCTCTTCTCCATGTCTCTCCTACATCAACATGTGTCCCCTCTTCTTCATGTCTCTCCTACATCAACATGTGTCCCATCTTCTTCATGTCTCTTCTACATCAACATGTGTCCCCTCTTCTTCATGTCTCTTCTGTCCTCGATGGATTTCATATTATGTTCAGTTCACAGCTCGAACGGGCGGGCCAGTTATCCAATAAGGAAACCCAGAGAATAAACCCCAATAATGGCAACAGCTTCAAAGAGGCCCCATTATGTTGGGGGTGTTCCCTCTCCGTGTGTTCTGTAGGTTTAGTGCATGTTAACGGTCTGCAGAGGCTACAATCCCCGTGTTCCCTCCAGAGGGAGTTTCTCCCCCACATACTCCCCCTGCCTCCACTGGACTCCTTTGTTTACGTATGTAACAACCGTGCTCCTATTGGCTAGCGCTCCATCACATTGTAGGTGATATGGGGCGGGACATCTCTAAGAGGTTGACCAATAACAACAGAGCCGGCCAGCTAACTAATCAGAGCAGACGGGGCTCTGGTTTCAGACAGAGGGTGAAAAGAGGTGCTGCAGCACAGACAGACACTACATACTGATATCCACCTGAACATCAGCAGGAGAGAACTCTTTAAAGTAGAGACACTACATACTGATATACACCTGAACATCAGCAGGAGAGGACTCTTTAAAGTAGAGACACTACATACTGATATACACCTGAACATCAGCAGGAGAGGACTCTTTAAAGTAGAGACACTACATACTGATATACACCTGAACATCAGCAGGAGAGGACTCTTTAAAGTGGAGACTCTAAATACTGATATACACCTGAACATCAGCTGGAGGAGGGACTCTTTAAAGTAGAGACACCACATACTGATATACACCTGAACATCAGCAGGAGAGGGACTCTTTAAAGTAGAGACACCACATACTGATATACACCTGAACATCAGCAGGAGAGGACTCTTTAAAGTAGAGACACTACATACTGATATACACCTGAACATCAGCAGGAGAGGACTCTTTAAAGTAGAGACACTACATACTGATAAATACCTGAACATCAGCAGGAGAGGACTCTTTAAAGTAGAGACACCACATACTGATATACACCTGAACATCAGCAGGAGAGGACTCTTTAAAGTAGAGACACTACATACTGATATACACCTGAACATCAGCAGGAGAGGACTCTTTAAAGTAGACACTACATACTGATATACACCTGAACATCAGCAGGAGAGGACTCTTTAAAGTAGAGACACTACATACTGATATACACCTGAACATCAGCAGGAGAGGACTCTTTAAAGTAGAGACACTACATACTGATATACACCTGAACATCAGCAGGAGAGGACTCTTTAAAGTAGAGACGCTACATACTGATATACACCTGAACATCAGCAGGAGAGGACTCTTTAAAGTAGAGACGCTACATACTGATATACACCTGAACATCAGCAGGAGAGGACTCTTTAAAGTAGAGACGCTACATACTGATATACACCTGAACATCAGCAGCAGAGGACTCTTTAAAGTAGAGACACTACATACTGATATACACCTGAACATCAGCAGGAGAGGACTCTTTAAAGTAGAGACACTACATACTGATATACACCTGAACATCAGCAGGAGAGGACTCTTTAAAGTGGAGACTCTAAATACTGATATACACCTGAACATCAGCTGGAGAGGACTCTTTAAAGTAGAGACACCACATACTGATATACACCTGAACATCAGCAGGAGAGGACTCTTTAAAGTAGAGACACTACATACTGATATACACCTGAACATCAGCAGGAGAGGACTCTTTAAAGTAGAGACACTACATACTGATATACACCTGAACATCAGCAGGAGAGGACTCTTTAAAGTAGAGACACTACATACTGATATACACCTGAACATCAGCAGGAGAGGACTCTTTAAAGTAGAGACGCTACATACTGATATACACCTGAACATCAGCAGGAGAGGACTCTTTAAAGTAGAGACACTACATACTGATATACACCTGAACATCAGCAGGAGAGGACTCTTTAAAGTAGAGACGCTACATACTGATATACACCTGAACATCAGCAGGAGAGGACTCTTTAAAGTAGAGACACTTCCCATGAAGATCACATGACCTCTCTGCAGTTAGTCTGTAAGGAAAGTCTGATTGCTTCCCAGCATGCTTCTGTCTCTGAGCAGCGGCTGCATTTCTCAAACTCCGCTCTACCCCCTGAAAGTAAATACGTGCCGGACGCTCTCGCTCCGCTATGTTCAACACATTCCAGACTTCTGCGGTGATTAAACGTTGTGATTCCTCTCTGCAACACCCTCGCCCTGAACCGGCTTTTGTCTATTTAAACTCCATTTATCAATTACCACGCGCCGCGAGAGAGAGCGTGCGTCCAGCTGCTGAGCGCTTAACTCAAAGCGACTGTTAGTGTTCCCTATTCCCTGTCTCCTTTATTAAACTAGAGTCCTTATAAGTGCTGTGGGCTCAACGCAGCTCTACGGTCAGAGGACGGATCCAGCTTTTCTTTTTAAAGTATGACGCGCTGTGTCTCGGAGACTTCATCACGATGCGACCAGCTAATGGGAAACATGTCAGAGGAGAACCGTGTGATAGTGCCCTATAAAGCATGCCGTCCGTGTCTCATCGGTTCAACGTCCTCGGGGGGACGCAGGACGACAGCTGGCAGAAGTTGTTAGTGTCACTCAGCCCAGCTTGTCTCTTTCTCTTGGGGCGGGGAAACATGTGGAGTGTGTTCTCTAGGTTATAGTCGGGTCATCGGAGGCTCCTCCCCCCTCACCGAGTTCAACGAATCAAAACCCGCTTCTTTTGTATTTCTCTTTGTTGTTTTATTCTCCGTTAAAGCGTCTCTAGAAAAGCACAAGTGTCAAGCATTGATATTATGATTTTAGTGCAAGTCAATTGTCTGCAGGGGCTAAAGTCCCCCCCCCCCCCCCCCCCACAATGCCCCTCTGCTTTCTTTACTTCCGGAACAAAGTGACATCCCTATAGAACACTTGTACTTCTATTGGCGGCACATCTCTCAGCGGTGGACCAATCAGAATCAGAGTACCTTTATTCGTCCCACAGAGGGGACATGTGCATCGTTACAGCAAGAAAAGAGCCAATCACAGCAGGGCCGGAGGGGGGGGGGGGGGGGGGGGGGGGGGGGACGACGACGACACACACACACCAGCTGGCAGGAGTTGTTAGTGTCACTCACACTGAGACGAGGGTGAACAGGAAGTGACATGCTTTGTCTTTTCTTGAGGGGGAAACCTTGAAAACATCCGTGTACGTCCAAATTAAAATAAGATAGAAATGCACCACGAGCGATATCTCTGCATCTTGAACTCATGGTGTCTTTGCAGAACGTGAAGGATATTCAGAAGGACTGGGCGATGACAACGTGGGGCGAACATTCGATAAGATTTCCTCATTCATAAAAACATCTCGTCTTGTTTGCTGTTCAAGGTGTAGCTCGTAAAGGAAATGCTTTTACTCTGCACTTTGGTTTCACGTCAGACCTTCCACAGCGCCGGTAAAACACTCACGAGTAGATTTCAGAAAGCTTTTCGTGACGCCAGAGGATCCTTCGCAGCCGTCCTTGAGCTGAACTGAAACGGACTATTTCTCTTTTAATAGAAAATGCTTTCACGCAGAGGCATTCGAGGAGCGCTTGATTCATTCAACCAGACACTTGAACAGAAGGCAAGTGTGCATCAGGTGCTCTTGATCAAACTTGCCAGATGAAGGTCTCTTCGGTTACAGCTCGAAGAAAAGGGAGAGAAGTAGAGTTGACTTTGGAGAAACATCCCACGCTTCGACATATAATGGGATCAATGACCTTTACTCCTGCTGATGTTCAGGTGTATATCAGTATGTAGCGTCTCTACTTTAAAGAGTCCTCTCCTGCTGATGTTCAGGTGTATATCAGTATGTAGTGTCTCTACTTTAAAGAGTCCTCTCCTGCTGATGTTCAGGTGTATATCAGTATGTAGTGTCTCTACTTTAAAGAGTCCTCTCCTGCTGATGTTCAGGTGTATATCAGTATTTAGTGTCTCTACTTTAAAGAGTCCTCTCCTGCTGATGTTCAGGTGTATATCAGTATGTAGTGTCTCTACTTTAAAGAGTCCTCTCCTGCTGATGTTCAGGTGGATATCAGTATGTAGTGTCTCTACTTTAAAGAGTCCTCTCCTGCTGATGTTCAGGTGTATATCAGTATGTAGTGTCTCTACTTTAAAGAGTCCTCTCCTGCTGATGTTCAGGTGTATAACAGTATGTAGTGTCTCTACTTTAAAGAGTCCTCTCCTGCTGATGTTCAGGTGTATATCAGTATGTAGCGTCTCTACTTTAAAGAGTCCTCTCCTGCTGATGTTCAGGTGTATATCAGTATGTAGTGTCTCTACTTTAAAGAGTCCTCTCCTGCTGATGTTCAGGTGTATATCAGTACGTAGTGTCTCTACTTTAAAGAGTCCTCTCCTGCTGATGTTCAGGTGTATATCAGTATGTAGTGTCTCTACTCTAAAGAGTCCTCTCCCGCTGATGTTCAGGTGTATATCAGTACGTAGTGTCTCTACTTTAAAGAGTCCTCTCCTGCTGATGTTCAGGTGTATATCAGTACGTAGTGTCTCTACTTTAAAGAGTCCTCTCCTGCTGATGTTCAGGTGTATATCAGTATGTAGTGTCTCTACTCTAAAGAGTCCTCTCCTGCTGATGTTTCAGGTGTATATCAGTATGTAGTGTCTCTACTTTAAAGAGTCCTCTCCTGCTGATGTTCAGGTGTATATCAGTATGTAGTGTCTCTACTCTAAAGAGTCCTCTCCTGCTGATGTTCAGGTGTATATCAGTATGTAGTGTCTCTACTTTAAAGAGTCCTCTCCTGCTGATGTTCAGGTGTATATCAGTATGTAGTGTCTCTACTTTAAAGAGTCCTCTCCTGCTGATGTTCAGGTGTATATCAGTGTGTAGTGTCTCTACTTTAAAGAGTGCTCTCCTGCTGATGTTCAGGTGTATATCAGTATGTAGTGTCTCTACTTTAAAGAGTGCTCTCCTGCTGATGTTCAGGTGTATATCAGTACGTAGTGTCTCTACTTTAAAGAGTCCTCTCCTGCTGATGTTCAGGTGTATATCAGTATGTAGTGTCTCTACTCTAAAGAGTCCTCTCCTGCTGATGTTCAGGTGTATATCAGTATGTAGTGTCTCTACTCTAAAGAGTCCTCTCCTGCTGATGTTCAGGTGTATATCAGTATGTAGTGTCTCTACTTTAAAGAGTCCTCTCCTGCTGATGTTCAGGTGTATAACAGTATGTAGTGTCTCTACTTTAAAGAGTCCTCTCCTGCTGATGTTCAGGTGTATATCAGTATGTAGTGTCTCTACTTTAAAGAGTCCTCTCCTGCTGATGTTCAGGTGTATATCAGTATGTAGTGTCTCTACTTTAAAGAGTCCTCTCCTGCTGATGTTCAGGTGTATATCAGTATGTAGTGTCTCTACTTTAAAGAGTCCTCTCCTGCTGATGTTCAGGTGTATATCAGTATGTAGTGTCTCTACTCTAAAGAGTCCTCTCCCGCCCCTTAGCCTAAACAGAATTGAATCCCAAATCGAATACATTTAAAGGGTTTTGATATCATTGTCTCTAATTTCAGGTTAAATGTCTGTTTGCTTGTTTTTTCCCTTATAGTTGTTGTTGGTGGTTTTGTAAACGGAGCTGCGGTGTTGCAAAGAAAAAGTAAGACTTTAACTGACAATAAAGTATCATCGTAGTGTGGATGAATTATTGAGTTGATGGATTTGGGTTATGCTCTCACTCTCACTCATACTGACATTTTTAGGACATCCTTTCAACTGGATGTCCAACAAATTGCCTTTTTTTGCATCTATTTTTAATGAGCAGAGAATACTTTATGTTGAAAATGCTAACATGCTGATGTTGACTAGTTACGATGAATATCAATATCACCATCAAAGTGTAGCATATTCACGAGCCATAGTTGGCTAATTAAAAGGTAAAGATAAAGTCGAGCTGAAGCTGAAAGGAATGCATTATTTCTGCAAGTAACTTTTAATTAAAGGGTGATGCAGAGATGACCTATTTTTGTAGGCTGACCTGAAAGTTAGCATAACAAGGTTTCCAATGCAAAAAAGCAATTTGGGATTATTGCAAAAGAATATCTCCGTGGCAAATGCACATATTAACAGCTTTGACTCACATCACCACCGCTAAGCTAAAGGAGGCTAATGTTGGGCTATAAAGGAACTACAGCACGGTCACATGACTTCACGTCACCACCGCTAAGCTAAAGGAGGCTAATGTTGGGCTATAAAGGAACTAAAACACGGTCACATGACTTCACGTCTCCACCGCTAAGCTAAAGGAGGCTAATGTTGGGCTATAAAGGAACTAAAGCACGGTCACATGACTTCACGTCTCCACCGCTAAGCTAAAGGTGGCTAATGTTGGGCTATAAAGGAACTACAGCACGGTCACATGACTTCACGTCTCCACCGCTAAGCTAAAGGAGACTAATGTTGGGCTATAAAAGAACTACAGCACGGTCACATGACTTCACGTCTCCACCGCTAAGCTAAAGGAGACTAATGTTGGGCTATAAAGGAACTACAGCACGGTCACATGACTTCACGTCACCACCGCTAAGCTAAAGGTGGCTAATGTAGGGCTATAAAGGAACTACAGCACGGTCACATGACTTCACGTCACCACCGCTAAGCTAAAGGAGGCTAATGATGACGTTTAGTAATCTCTTTAGACACTTGTTAGCAACCGCCGTTTCTAAATTCACCAGTGAGGTATTTACTGACGTATTTGATGTCGTAGAACAGAGGTCTTCAACAGGGGGTCCGCGACCCCCAGGGGGTCCGTGTAGGTACTGCAGGGGGGTCACAAAATCTTTGGTTGATTAGACAATTTTTTATATTTCTTTTAAAAAAAGAAGATTTTCCAAAATAAATGTTCCCACAAATTGAAATGTCTTTAAATGCACACTAACATCAATCCAACATATTGTAGCGTACAGAGAAAATGAGGCAGAAGACGTTATCTTTCAGTCAGGAATGCACACATTCAGCTACACACAGAAGCTATCTCAAGCTAGGCGCCGGTTCACTCACGGCAGGAGACTACCCCGGACCTGTCCCACCAGTTCTCCTGTACAAAAAGGGGAGGACCCGCCCCTATCGCTGCTGTGCCAATCACG
>JAMFTG010000236.1:215000-219623 GCA_023974075.1 Chaenocephalus aceratus | reverse complement strand
AGATGTCCAGCTGGGTTGACCCGCTGACCCCACAGCTGGGACTGTGTGTCATCATGTGACCAAAGCCTTCAGGACAAACACGTCTCACTCGTCTCTGTCTCTGATTCACTGGGTGCTGCAGTTCAGTCTGTCTGTCTGTGTGTCTGTGTGTCTGTCTGTCTGTCTGTCTGTCTGTCTGTCTGTGTGAGTGTGTGTGTGTGTGTGTGTGAGAGTCTGTCTGTCTGTCTGTCTGTGTCTGTCTGTCTGTCTGTCTGTCTGTCTGTCTGTCTGTCTGTCTGTCTGTCTGTCTGTCTGTCTGTCTGTCTGTCTGTCTGTCTGTCTGTCTGTCTGTCTGTCTGTCTGTCTGTCTGTCTGTCTGTCTGTCTGTCTGTCTGTGTGTGTGTGTGTGTGTGTGTGTGTGAGAGTCTGTCTGTCTGTCTGTCTGTCTGTGTGTGTGTGTGTGTGTGTGTGTGAGAGTCTGTCTGTCTGTCTGTCTGTCTGTCTGTCTGTCTGTGTGTGTGTGTGTGTGTGTGTGTGTGTGTGTGTGTGTGTGTGTGTGTGTCTGTGTGTGTGTGTGTGTGTGTGTGTGTGTACCGTATTGATCCACTGAACAGCACGGGGTCCTGCAGGATGATGGAGAGTCTCGACCTGAGCGTCTGCAGAGGAAGTTTACAGATGTCGATCCCATCGATGATTATCTTCCCTGCGAATAAATATAAATAAACATATGCTCTGATTACAGCCCATAAAAAACATTTAGTGCAACAATAAAACCAAATCTTCTTTGCCTCCTGTAGTGTACATGTGGCACTTGGAGTAGTTTAGTAAATTTGATGAAGTCGATGTACTCCACGATTTAAAATGGTCCGATAGTTTAGCTTGTGAGGTTTAAAAACACATCCGATCAAGTAATTTAATTATATATGTTTGCACATTCTTACTTACACTTCTACTTCTTTTCTTTCATTCTTAAATGGAGCAAAAACCTGCACACAGAAAATAATGGCAATTTTTTCCTATATTGTCAAAAAATACTGCTTCTTTTTCTGGCATCTTTAAACCAAAAACAATCCAATTAAATCTGTATTTATAATTTAAAACTCCTCTACTAGTTTGCCTTTCAACGCCTTACATAAATATTTTAGTTGCGTTGCATGCCATGTGATATATTGGGCTCATGGACCCAGGATGTTCTGAGCAGAGAGGACGCTCGGCTTTTACTTCACTGCTTTATAAGGAAACGCTGCCGAAGCACACGTCTTAATTTACTGTTTAATGAAATGTCTGCCCAGCTGTGTGTGTGTGTGTGTGTTGTGTGTGTGTGTGTGTGTGTGTGTGTGTGTGTGTGTGTGTGTAATGGAAAAAGTGACTGTGTAATCTCGTTTTTGTCTGAATCATCGGTCAACGAGCAATGGTCTTTATCTAGAATGAAAACAGAATGACACGATTAGCTTTTAAAAAACCCACAAAATTATGACTTTAAGGGATTTTATTGTCTGGAAATGACCGCAGGAACATGTGCCACGTCTTTATCAACGTTCTTAATTTAATCTTCTTTTAAAAAGAGTCTACTTCAAGTCCTTTTATCAGGTATTTCAAAGTAAAATACAACACACTGAGGAACACAAAGAGACCTGCAGGAGAGATTAAAGTTAAATAAACATTTTCTCCAGCATCAACACGCACCACTATAATAACAGTGGACGTTTGGACATCTGCGGGGAAACCAGTCGACTAATTAACCTCCAGTAATGCTTTAGTTTAACCAAAACCCATTTAGATATCTCATCTGTATTCACTAAAGCCCGCGCCACCAGATGGACACACCAGATGTTCAAATTCGGCTGTGATCGTAGCAACATCGGGCCGTGCGTGAGGGCATCTTAAGCCATCGTCTGACCGCCGGTGGAGATTCTCAGGCTCCGGCAGCAGCTTCGTGAGCGGCGGCAAAATCTTTGGCATGCCATCAAATTGCCGACAGACCGTGCGAAGGTTCATTTTCGTGTTGAATGTGTGTGTCCATGTTGCCCTTCGTAAGGCCATCGTGAGGGCATCTTGTCAAATTGTCTCATCTTCGTCTTTACTTCGTGTTATCATCGGGCATTTTTCGCCTCACGAAGACAATACGAAGGAAACAAGAATCTGCCCGATTGTCTTAGGAAGGCAACGCGACTACGTGAAGCCCTCGCAATGCCGTCGTGTAGCCATCGTGTTATTAGTACAATTTGTGAAACTGAAAATGATATTACATTGTTTTTGTTACTGTCGTTGCAGTTGTATGTATGTCTTAAATGTATTTTAGGTTAACTTCCTGTTTTATTTAGACGCTTTTATTTTGAAGGCGAGTTTACGATGTTGACAGGAAGTTGTTGTTGCTATGGAAACATGACGGAGTGTGTGGTTCGGGTGCCATCGTGTGGCCTTCTGTAGGCATCGTACTTGCTTCGGCTGTTGCTTGGCTGTTGACCAAGTTCGGGGCCATCTTCGTGCGAAATTCACAATTCCATATTCGTGTGTCCGTCTGGTGTCAGTGTCGGGACAGTGTTTACAAGGGTTATAACCGACTGTTTGGGTTTAACTCACATGTTAGATTGAGTTTAAATGTAATTCAATGATTAGCGTCACCACATGTTCCTGCTTTGGTGTCCTTTTAGCTCTTGATTCTTTCAAAATAAAGCTGATTTTAATATATATATTTCATCAAATCTCATTGAAAGACCTACTTTCTGTGGTGATCAGCCCCAAGGGAATTGACACCAGCTGAAGTAACTGATGTAATCTCGAAAGGAATATTTTACATTTAATTTAGCTGCAATAAACCATAAAGAACAACAAGAAATGTGCAGATATTAGCTTTAAATAAGCCTGACCATTAAAGTACTGGTGAAATTAAAAAGGGACTATATAATTCATTTTTCGTTTTACATGCATTTCATATTCCCTTAGCGATCCATGGTTTCTCAGCATATTTTTGTTTCACTATTTTCTTTACACGAGGACAATGTTTTTCATACGGCCCTGATAGAATATGTAGAAATTAAGTTTGGAAAATTGCACAATATACATATATTCTAGTAGACCTCAACAATGGAATTATGATCAGTAGAAATGGCCATGACACGGGACCTTTAATAGTTTAACATTTGTTTTCTTGTTGTTTCTGTGTATAGCAAATGTACACTGGGTTAATTGTATATATTGGTGACAATTGGTGGTGGGAGCGCACCAGTCTGGCATATGTTTATTTAATTTAATATCTGTTCATTATTCAATCGTTTGAGTTTAATCGTATTTCTTTATATTTTATTTTGAATTTTTATTTCTTTATCTTTTTTTTTAATTCAACTTATTATTTTATTTTTAAATGCAGTTTTACTGTAGCGAACTGTACACATACATAAATCCAAAATACATACCGCACACAATAGCTCAATATAACTCTTTAGATGGAAACTACTACAAAGTTAGTTTTATCCATCATATCACGATCTAAGTGCCGTCCTGTCCAACAGTGATTTATTTTGAAGTCTCTCCTTTTATCTTCAAACGGCTTGTAAGAAGTAGAAAGTACAGGTATTTGAGTTCAACATGTGAGAAGTAGAAAGTACAGGTATTTGAGTTCAACATGTAAGAAGTAGAAAGTACAGGTATTTGTGTTCAACATGTGAGAAGTAGAAAGTACAGGTATTTGTGTTCAACATGTGAGAAGTAGAAAGTACAGGTATTTGAGTTCAACTTGTAAGAAGTAGAAAGTACAGGTATTTGTGTTCAACATGTAAGAAGTAGAAAGTACAGGTATTTGAGTTCAACTTGTAAGAAGTAGAAAGTACAGGTATTTGTGTTCAACATGTAAGAAGTAGAAAGTACAGGTATTTGAGTTCAACATGTAAGAAGTAGAAAGTACAGGTATTTGAGTTTCAACATGTGAGAAGTAGAAAGTACAGGTATTTGTGTTCAACATGTGAGAAGTAGAAAGTACAGGTATTTGTGTTAAAAATGTAAGAAGTCAAAGTAAAAAGTCGTCAGTAAAGTAAAACAAAGTATTTGTACTCCGCTACTTTACCACACATACCTTCGAAGATATCCACCATGTTGAAGAAGGCCAGAGACAGAGAGGACTTCCCGCTGCCGGTGCGTCCGCAGATTCCCACCTGACGGAGAGAAGAGGGTGAGAGGGACACGTTGGTGAGAGTTCACACAGCGAGGGTGACGGAGAGTGGCAGAGACGTGCCGAGTGTGGAGGGAGTGTAGTCTCCAGTTAATGAAACACACGTGGCTGCGACTTCAGAGAAAAAGACGACGTTCAAAAGAAAATCTGGACTTCTTACGAGCATTCGAGACAGAAGAGTAGAAGGGCAAAGCATGAGGAGGACAATGAGAGGGAGGAAGATGCTTGTTGAACTTTCAGTATTAGGAATAACAACGAGGCACAGATTTATGAATCAACTATTTACCAGGGTTGTTTCTAGAAAGATATAAAAATTAAATAAATATTGTTTTCCGGTTTCGACAAAACCCCGATTTAATATTTTGAGAATAAATTGAAAATGTTGAGAATAACTGCACTTCCAATAATAGAGACATATACACAATAAATCAGGAGGAATTTATTTTCAAAATAATCGAACTTTCAGTCGAATACTT
>JAMFTG010000236.1:150000-212500 GCA_023974075.1 Chaenocephalus aceratus | reverse complement strand
TCAGATCTTGTACTTGAGTAAAAGTAGAAGTACCAGAGTGCAGGAATACTCTGTTACAGTAAAAGTCCTGTATTCAAAATGTTCCTCAAGTGAAAGTAGAAAGTATTCTCATCTAAATATAGTGAAAGACAGTAAAAGTAGTCGTTGTGCAGATTGGTCCATTTCAGAATAATATATATATGTTTTATAATGATTGATCATGAAAGTGTTCTCAAAGCTGGTGAAGGTGCAGCTAGTCTGAAGTACTTTGTAGACTGCAGGGTAGCTGGTGGAGGTGCAGCTAGTCTGAAGTACTTTGTAGACTGCAGGGTAGCTGGTGGAGGTGCAGCTAGTCTGAAGTACTTTGTAGACTGCAGGGTAGCTGGTGGATTTACTCCAGGTGGAACTAAAGTCTGATTCAACACTTGATTATATTTCACATCATTCATCCACATCTGTGAAGTAACTGAAGGTATTAAATACTTGTAGTGGAGTAGAAGTACACCATGTACCTCTGAACTGTAGTGGAGTAGAAGTACACCATGTACCTCTGAACTGTAGTGGAGTAGAAGTACACCATGTACCTCTGAACTGTAGTGGAGTAGAAGTACACCATGTACCTCTGAACTGTAGTGGAGTAGAAGTACACCATGTACCTCTGAGATGTAGTGGAGTAGAAGTACACCATGTACCTCTGAACTGTAGTGGAGTAGAAGTACACCATGTACCTCTGAACTGTAGTGGAGTAGAAGTACACCATGTACCTCTGAGATGTAGTGGAGTAGAAGTACACCATGTACCTCTGAACTGTAGTGGAGTAGAAGTACACCATGTACCTCTGAACTGTAGTGGAGGAGAAGTACACCATGTACCTTTGAGATGTAGTGGAGTAGAAGTACACCATGTACCTCTGAACTGTAGTGGAGTAGAAGTACACCATGTACCTCTGAACTGTAGTGGAGTAGAAGTACACCATGTACCTCTGAACTGTAGTGGAGTAGAAGTACACAGTAGCATAAAATGAAAATACTCAAGTACAAGTACCTCAACATTGTACAGTACTTGAGTAAATGTACTTAGATACTTTACACCTCTGGTAATTATACTAACATCACTTTTTAAGGTCTTTTTAACTCAAATGTACCTTGTATTTTGACCTCAGTAGCGGTTTCATGTGTTTCTGGGATGTGTTGTTGCCATGGTGAAATATAAATGCTGCTGGATTTTGTTTTCTTGGTATGATAGTTAAAAAAACAGAGAGACTTAATTTCTTTCAGCCGATGAGATAACTAACATCTAACTGAACCGACCTTTGCCACATCTCGTAGAAAAACAGAAACGTTTTTAGTGAATCTGCCAAAGGACTTTCAACAAAGACAGAGCGGCTATTTCTGGAAACTTAGACAAACAATTATTGAGTTTGACGAATTGCTGGAAAAAAACAACGACACTTAAAAGTTCAAGAAGGTTTTCCGTCTCTGGATCTCAAACAGTATAAAGGTCATGTCTCTAATTGACTACTCCTCTGATGTCTTACGGTAAACTATCACTAACCCTGACTCACGGAGCAGAGAACCATTCCTCCTCCCTGACATCATGTAGGCAGAATTGATAACGCTGAAACTCCAGAATTAGGAAAGCAGAAAGCGGATAAAGCCTGACGCAGGACTGTGAGCATCTTGTCAGAACAGTAAAATAGGACTGAGAGATAAGATCAGGAACATTAACATACCGTAAAATAAGTTATCAGGCTTTTTTTTATCAACTAAGATTTGTTAGAAAATGTTCTCAACTTGAATTGACTGAATTTATTTGAAAAGAGGGCTGTGTAAAATATGTTTACATATTTATTTAAAGGGCACCTATCATGCTACTTGTAGGCAACAGCATAGGACTCAGATATATACTAATATATAAAAAACATGTCTATGACGTGTTTTGCTCAAAATACCAAACCCATTCTAGCCATGCCTCGTATCCCTCTATTCCACTTCCTGTTTCTAAAGTGCTGATTTGGGGATAAAGCTTTAAAGAGGAGGGTCTGAGCTCATGCGGGGACCCGGCAGCTACCGTCTAAACTAAATGCTGCCGTGATGAAACGCCATATCATGGATTATCAAGGATCTGAAACAGTCTGGAGCTCAAAGGCTTTCTCTCTTGCCGGTTATACCACAAGGTGAGTTCCTTTCTACTTCCTGCTTCTTCACACACATGCTCTCCAGCGCAGGTTAGCTCTGAGTGTTAGCGATGCTAATGTAAACACCGACCATATTACGTCCAAAGCAGTCGGGCGTTGTTTCTGATAGCAGCGTTTCTGATTGGCCCGTGGGTCCACATTTCAGATGTTACGTCATATCGGACGCAAATCTGGATCAGCTCCGTTGTTCCCCGTTTTTAGAGATGTGGGTACGGAGGAAAAGAGAGGGTTTTATTTCCTGACGCTGCGTGAGTTCCCCGACGCACCGGGGACACGTGGTGATGGAGAGAAGACATCACAAAGTGCTTTTTGCATGATAGGTCCCCTTTAAGAAGTACAATAAAATAAAAGCAAGAGTTTAATGTGTGAGCCATACTCCATTACACTTTTTTGAATTTGCAAAGGGCCAATTCAAAGTGGACAAAGGGCCACAGTTAGCCCCTGGGGCCGTAGTTTGGACACCCCTGCCTTTAAAACATGTTGTTCATGGATACTCTGGAGGACGCTTAATTACATATACTTAATGTATGTTTAAAACCCTCAAACCTCATTAATTATCATCAAAATCACAAATGTAAAGACTGAACATGCTTCGAAATGGCTCGGAGTTAACTCTATACATTTGTCTCATTTAATAACTGTTTTTCTAGGAAAGTGGAAATTATTACTCACTGTGTCGCTACGATAAAGCGTTGGGCTTTAATATACATTTAGTGATAAAAAAGTCCCTCCGTGTTGGAGTAATATTAGAAACCGACCGGACTACTTTCTGCAGATTGATATCACTGCACATAGCCCTCCTTAGCAACGGTGTTTTCTCCTTAGTGACGGACTGGAATGTCCACATTGACCAATCACAATCGAGTTTTCAACTTAGGCGTGTAATAATATAAAATACAGAATCAAACAGTGAATATATACATGCAGTATCAACAGTAGAGGATAGATATCTCTGGGTATGGACAGCATAGGGAAGAATACACTGTAATAGACCGACTAATGACTTATGAAAATGTATAAACACATAAGATACTATATACACACACATTATATAAGTCAGCGGGGAGCCTCAGCAGCTCTTTAACAGCAACACTTCCCTTCTGTATATGTTATGATGTAACACATGTTCTGTATGCTGCTGTTTACACCAGACTCACCGTGACATAGACACTGGGAGGCTGTTTCACTTTTACAGCAATTACCGGTGTCTTCTCTCAGACATGACCAGTGGTGAAAGTAACTAAGTAGATGTACTCAAGTACTGCACTTAAGTACAATGTTGAGGCACTTGTACTTTATTTGAGTATGTCACTGTGTTTTGTCCACTACAGTTCAGAGGTACATGGTGTACTTTTACTCCATGTATTCAATCCCTTTAGTGACTTCACAGATCTGGATGAATGATGTGAAATATAATCAAGTGTTAAATCAGACTTGAGTTCCACCTGGAGGTACATCTTTTGGGGAAATGGTTTTAAAGTCCAAATATGTAATACTTTGTGTTACGGTATTGATGTTTAGTCCGATAAGAAGAACTCGGTTACCCATGGACCCCTCGTAGTTCTCCGACTCGGTTCCCAGGAAGCTGTTGACCTTCTTCACGGCGGCCATTTGCACCTCGAGGTCCGCCAGGTTCCTCACCACCCAGTTCAGATAGTTGGTGACCTGAGGAAGACGAGAAGGACGCATTGTAATTAGAGATGTCCCGATCCGATCACGTGATTTTCAAAAAATCGGGGATCGGGATTTTTTTTTTTTTATAATTTTTTTTTTTTTTAATGTAATGTTACAAAACAAAAATGACCATGTTCACGTCTTAAAGTCATCCTGAGGACTTAGTTTTGGTTTAAAATTACACAACATCATGTATGTGTTGCTTTCTTTGGGCTTGTTTTCAGACCTGGTTGCTTATTCCTCTGAAATCTGGCAAGTGTGCGCAGTGTCTAATAGTAGCAGCAAGCTAACGAGAGGCTACGTTCAGCTGGTGACTCGGGAGTCGGGACGGAGAAAATGTCAGGAGTTTGGAAGTATTATGAAATTGAAAGCGAAGGCAGTGTAACAGCCAGATGCAATGTTTGCAAGGCAGAGGTTCCGCGTGGTGGAAAGAACAGAGCTACGTTCAACACGACCAATCTAATACGCCACCTGAGAAACAAACACCAACAACAACACGACGAGTACACAGCGGCCACTCAGGTAACGGCACTGAAACAACCGACACTTTCAGAGGCTTTCAAAAGGAAAGAGAAACGGCCCCAGAACAGTGAAAAGGCCAACACAATAACAGCCCAGATAGCTGAATTCATCGCGTTGGATGACCAGCCGTTATCTGTTACCTTTTTTTTCTCTTAATGCATTGCATAAAGATCGGATCGGAAAAAATCGGTATCGGCAGATTGTCAAAATCAAATGATCGGAATCGGATCGGGAGCAAAAAAAGGTGATCGGGACATCCCTACTTGTAATTAATGTTTATTATACAGCCCACACACAGCAGCTCGACATTCAAAATGTTATTTTATCTTGTTCTAATAACTTTTAAATTCTATTTTATCATGTTTTATCACCACTGTAAAGCGTCTTTGAGCACCTGGAAAAGCGCTTTGAAATGCAATGTATTATTATTATTATTATTATTATTATTATTTACAGCCTTCAAACCAACCAGAAGTGCTCTATGACACCATGTTGGGGTTGTGTCCAAGCTACAAATAGATTTATTAAGTGGCTGCAGGTTTCATGTGAGTATGTTTCTGGTACAGCATGCACAATATAGATAGATAGATAGATAGAACTTTATTTGTCATTGTACAAGTACAACGAAATTACAACAGACTCAAGGTGCCAACACGCAACAACAAGACAATATAAAAACAACAAGACAATATAAAAACAATAAATGGGACTTAAAAAAAGGGAATATGTACATAAATAAATAATAGATCAATTAAAATTGCACGATTCCCCTCGTATTACACGGAAGGTTTATATAATTTAAATATTAGCAGCGTTTAGTGCGCATACGGCCCCGGGAAAGAAACTGAATTTGAGTCTGTTTGTCCGGGAAGACATGGTACGGAAGCGCCTGCCTGAGCGCAGACGTACGAAGTGCTTATATTAGCACTAGTATAAGCTGAACTTAAAAAGATCTTAAAACGGTAAAGTCTTCTTAGTGTTGTTTTGAATGTGTCCGGTGCACACAACGTGATCGGTTGCTGCCTTGAAGATAATAAGATAAGATAAGATGTACTTTATTGATCCCAAATGGTGACATGTTTGCGTTGCAGCAGCATCAAAAACAAGGCATTGCAGATAAGTAGAAATTAAAAGAGTAGAAATAAACAATTCTGAACTGTAAACATCTCAAAATAGAAATACATTACAAAAGTAGAAAATATGCAAGTTCACCGTGAAGATAAAGAAATTGATAAGAACCTGACAAATAGAACAGTATTGAAGGGTTGATTTTTAGTTAACACAAACATTTATTCGACGTGCGAAAGCACAAAAGAAATCGAGGAGAAAATGACGCTGCTTTTTATGCTTTTGTTCCGAGTGTAATATTTGCGTTATTCTACGTGAAAGTAATCACAACAGTTCGACCCTGGTGTGATACGGTCTTTGAGTTCATTCAAATCAAAATCAGGTTTATTTCCAGGTAGGTTGACACGTACGAGGAATCTGACTTGATGTCGTGGTGCAGACATACAAGTAGAACAAAAATGTAAAACGTAGATAGAGAAGTATTTTAAGGAAACTATAATAACATTAAAAAGAACTTGTTGCGAGGTCGGGGTGTTTACAACCCAACTCCTCACCGCGTGTTGTTTTGACGAGTCCTGCTTGAAATCATAACAGGGAAGGAATTAGAAGACACCAGGATACCAGTTAAACAATAATCCGTTTTAATTAAACAAAGTAGTATAATGCAATACGATATAATATAATACATTACTTATACAATTCAAATAATCATATAAGCAATGTGTGGAGTACTCCCGCCCTTATTCACGCACTGCGGACATCCTATTCGTCTTATCAGAGCATGAAGAGAGGCCCAACCACCAGAAAAAACATTTCCCTAATACAAAGAAGGGGTGTCGTTTCATTGGGGAGATACCAAAACGCTATCTCACAGGGAATCAGCGCCTGGCAGCTTTGAAAGCCACAGGTGTTGGGAAGGCACCTCATTAAAACTCAAGGAAAATGTCCCTCCCATTTGTAAAACCTATCGATGGTTTAACCCAGAAACATTATCAGGGATAATCTTTACACTCCAAACAGAAATCACCCTTAATTCTGCATCTTCCTTCTTCACAAATAGCTTAAAAACACTCTTTTGATAAACAGGTAAACAGTCAAAGAAAAAACTATTGTGCTCATCTATTTCTAACAAAAAAAGGGAACATTGTTTCAGAAATCTATAAAAAACCTCTATATTGGAGGAAAAATGTACCTTTTGTTCCTTCAACTATTAACACACAGGAATGTATAAACTCACACATATACTTATTCAAGATACATAGATTTCCTTAAACCTGGCCTGCCAGAGATCTCAAACAGAATTTCCTCTCCCCTGGCCCACTCACCCTGTGCTGCATACCTCGACCTCCCCCACTGCAATAAAACTTATTTTTACAGCCCTTTGTCTCTCGCCATTTTAGTCCTCACATTTATGAAAGGATCAAAACAGAGAAATCACTATAAAACACAAACACAGGTATTGCTTGAACAGTATTCACTTAACTGCTACCATTTGATAATTACCAGGGAACTCAACAGACCTCTTTTAATGTCTGGAAATTGCAACAAGACTTTCTGCCCTTTTACATGTATCACAGTTCTTTGGTACAATATCTCACATCAATTTCCACAAACTGTATACGCATGTTGGATCCTGCTATGAAAACAACGATGAGTACCGTACTTTTCGGACTATAAAGCGCACCTGCATATAAGCCGAAACTGTCCGTCTGTCTTGCTCTCGTTCTGTCTCTCGGTTCCACTTTTACTTTGGCGCGCTACCTGTCTCGCTCTTTTCCGGCCTCCAGCTTTTCCTGCTGGAGCCGCCGCTTAAAGGTGGCGGGCGCGGACCGGTCCTAGAGCCCGTAGAGTTAAAGGTGGTTAATTTTACCTGTGAAATCCATAGATGTAGGAGGTCCCCTAGTGGCCGTTAGCTGTACCAAAAAAATGGGGGAAAAAGTCGCGGCTTATAGTCCGAAAAGTACGGTATATAAAAAAAGAGGACACAACTGCACAGACTGAAGGAGGTCAGGTGCTTTGATTGAATAACGGAGAGGACTCACAGTGAGGGCGTAGGTGAGTCCGAGGCCAACGAGGGCCCCGTGGTCCTGGCTGTACTGCAAACTCCAGATCGAAGCTCCTGCCGCCGTCAGAACGATCACCGCTCCAAGGTAATCCTGAACAAGAGAAGGAATGAAACCTCAGAGAAATATAATAACTCAAATTCTAAATCTAAAACCAAGTGCAAGAGGGACGAACAAAAACACCACAGCACGAGTTAGCGCCTTCTAGGGATGCATATCGTTGACTTTTTTACGATACCGATACCACTGAACGATACCGATACTCAACCGATACATATCGTGATACTTTGAAAATGTATCGTCCCACAATTACTCCCATGAAGCGCTTTACGGTATAGTTCACATGTCAAATGAATATTAAATTCAGTTGAGGGACTTCTTGGACCTCTCAGTACTGAACAAACAATGAAAGATACATAAGAAATATGAACCGATGATGGAATATCTTTTATAACACATCAGGTGCGCCGCGGGAATAGCACATCTCGTCGATGCAAACAGACCGTTATAGCACCGTTATAATTTATGTTAAACCTGAGATTCGACTAGAGAACAAATACATAATAGAATAAAGGTCATGAGATCTCAACAAATCTCATCTTTAAAGTCAACATGTGCCTTCACTGGTGAGAGAAAACAAATCCCATCACGGTCCTTTTTATGGGACTTTTACCTTTCTAGTATCGAACAAACAATGAAAAATACATAAAACATGAAGTCAAACGATTATGCAATATAATTTATAACACCCGCCATCACGGGCCGCGGACTCGCTTTTAAAATTAATAAAAATAAATAAAAATAAAAGTTTTTTTTTTTTTTTTTTTTTTAAAGTATCGAAACCGGATCTGATTTCGGTACGGTATACCGTAGCCACCAGTAACCGGTATTTCGGTAATACCGGATACCGGTATGCATCCCTAGCGTCTTCCTATTCGTCCAGCCAATATGAAAAACAAACAGTAGTGACTTACTGTGTGAAAGTAAGGTAAGGAACATATGAATTCAAGTATCTCCTCACCGTGCGGACCTCCAGCCAGCGGTTGGCGGCGGACAGAAACAAGTAGGCGGTGTTGTTGGTGTCTGTCAGCTCCAACATACGCTGCTTAAAACGAGCCTCGTGCCTGAAATAAACCACAACATTTGCATCAGAAACTAAATATATAAGACTCCATCTTATAATCAGCAAAATGAAAAGTCGTTTCGGTTGCTTTTGGCCAAGCTTTCTCTTGATTGCTAACTTACAGCATCCTTTGTTAACGTAGTCTTAAACTAATCTTGAACAAAAAGTTCAACGGTGCATTCAAGTGCACCTTGTGAGGGTCCTATTTAGATATTCTTCCTTATTCAGTGTGTTCAACAGAGTAGTGGAGTACAAATACTTTGTTACTGTACTTAAGTACATGTTTCTGGTATCAGTATCTGACAACTTTTTACTTTGACTTCTTACATGTTGAACTCAAATACCTGTACTTTCTACTTCTTACATGTTGAACTCAAATACCTGTACTTTCTACTTCTCACATGTTGAACACAAATACCTGTACTTTCTATTTCTTACATGTTGAACACAAATACCTGTACTTTCTATTTCTTACATGTTGAACACAAATACCTGTACTTTCTACTTCTCACATGTTGAACACAAATACCTGTACTTTCTACTTCTTACATGTTGAACTCAAATACCTGTACTTTCTACTTCTTACATGTTGAACTCAAATACCTGTACTTTCTACTTCTTACATGTTGAACCCAAATACCTGTACTTTCTACTTCTTACATGTTGAACACAAATACCTGTACTTTCTACTTCTTACATGTTGAACCCAAATACCTGTACTTTCTACTTCTTACATGTTGAACACAAATACCTGTACTTTCTACTTCTCACATGTTGAACTCAAATACCTGTACTTTCTACTTCTTACATGTTGAACTCAAATACTGTACTTTCTACTTCTTACATGTTGAACTCAAATACCTGTACTTCTACTTCTCACATGTTGAACACAAATACCTGTACTTTCTACTTCTTACATGTTGAACACAAAATACCTGTACTTTCTACTTCTTACATGTTGAACTCAAATACCTGTACTTTCTACTTCTTACATGTTGAACTCAAATACCTGTACTTTCTACTTCTTACATGTTGAACTCAAATACCTGTACTTTCTACTTCTCACATGTTGAACACAAATACCTGTACTTTCTACTTCTTACATGTTGAACTCAAATACCTGTACTTTCTACTTCTCACATGTTGAACTCAAATACCTGTACTTTCTACTTCTCCTCATGTTGAACTCAAATACCTGTACTTCTACTTCCTACATGTTGAACTCAAATACCTGTACTTTCTACTTCTCTCATGTTTGAACTCAAATACCTGTACTTTCTACTTCCTACATGTTGAACTCAAATACCTGTACTTTCTACTTCCTACATGTGAACTCAAATACCTGTACTTTCTACTTCCTACATGTTTGAACTCAAATACCTGTACTTTCTACTTCCTACATGTTGAACTCAAATACCTGTACTTTCTACTTCTCTCATTTTCCAAACAGCTGGTTCCTTTAGTCTGAATGTGTGTTGGTGCGTGGTCATTATTCTTTAGAGTCACTGCGTGCCTATTGGTTGGAACACGATCCGTGTATCCATCACTTCCTGGTCTTCTCTAAAGAAGAGGGACCAATGGAACGTTGTCATGTTGCCGTTGGTCACCATGGAAACATTCATTAGCTAACAATGACATTATTGTTCTATTAATATAAAGGGAGGTCAGGTACTCTTTAAAACAGCTGCTAGTTATGGGTACTTTTTACTGAAGTACATTTCAAAGTTTACTTTTACTTGAGTAAAGAAGTTTAGTCAGTAATTCTACTTCTACCAGAGTAATTTTCTGTACTTCTACTTGAGTAAAGGATGTGTGTACTTTTGTCCTCTCTGGTGTTCAAGAGCTAAACATTTTTATGCGAAGGCAATATGGAAAGAGGATCACAAATGTCACATTGGTCCACTACATTGTCTACGTAATATATATATATATATCAACTAGTAAATACACATTTTTGTTGATTTTCCAAGTGGGTGCTCACAGACTTTTGGGAAGTTGTTTTCTCCAGTTATTCCTACACCTCGTGATGCAGCCAGAAGCCCGACCGTCAACACATAGTGCGGCTTTAATAGTTTCTTACATCCTCTCACCAAGCTTTATGAAAACCGTGCATTACTCTTTCCGTGATCGTGCCAACAAACAAACCACAGCTGAAAACATGACCTTCTTTTCGTGTTGGGAATAGAAGTAGCATCGTATCTTCAGGTTTTATTATTGCCTGCCATCCTGCGGTCATAAATCACCGCGAAAACCAGGACTGGCTCGGAGGGCGAACCAGAGGATAAGGATGATAGTTCCCATGAGCGCCAAGGAACTGTCCCAAACACCAGAATCATTGTGTGTGTGTGTGTGTGTGTGTGTGTGTGTGTGTGTGTGTGTGTGTGTGGTGTGTGTGTGTGTGTGTGTGTGTGTGTGTGTGTGTGTGTGTGTGTGTGTGTGTGTGTGTGTGTGTGTGTGTGTGTGTGTGTGTGTGTGTGTGTGTGTGTGTGTGTGTGTGTAGTCTTAAGGGAGCAGAGGAGGAGAAAGCAGCGTGAGAGCTGTTTTAATGTTGGATTACACACCGACGATGGGAAAGAGGGTGAAGACAGAAATACAAAGAGATAAAGCTGCTGAAATAAAAATAAAACTAAATATACTGATATTACAGCTACTGGGAGAAGTACTGCTCATGTTTTTTTAAATATATACTCCTGCTTTTATCACTTAGACATGTGCTTATTATGTATTATTCATTTGTATTATGGGCTGCATTCCTCCAAAGTGCTTTAAGAGCCATGTAGTGTAAGGTGTGTCTGAACCATCAACATCAATTCAGTCCATGGACACTTTGAAGTGTGGAGATGGGGAGCGTGGGGTTGAACCAACTACAATTATTACTGGGTTTAGTCTGTAAGGATCTTTCTCTATCCGTCACATTGTCGGGACTTTAGCTGGACAATTGGTGTAATGTACATAGTGTCCTATATTATATTTTAGTTGGAGTAGTTTGGGATATAATAGTGTATTCTAATGTATTCTATATACTCAATAGAGTATATCATATCAAATCTTTCTATGGTAGATATGTATATATTTTACTCAATGCCGGGTTACCTGCTGCTGCATCTATCTACATATATTGGCAGAAAAGTTTAGGCACCTGGTATGTTGGAACAAAATAGACGCAAACAAAAAGGATTAAAAATACTTTGTTTTGCATTTACTCACAAAAAAATTGTCTACAGCTGAAGTGCATCCAGGATGTTATTAATGAAGGGTGTGGAGCTAAAGGTGGCTACTGTTGAGCTATAAAGGAACTACAGCACGGTCACATGACTTCACGTCACCACGCTAAGCTAAAGGAGGCTAATGTTGGGCTATAAGGAACTGCAGCACGGTCACATGACTTCACGTCACCAAGGCTAAGCTAAAGGAGGCTAATGTTGGGCTATAAAGGAACTACAGCACGGTCACATGACTTCAACGTCACCCACCGTAAGCTAAAGGTGGCTATGTTGAGCTATAAAGGAACTGCAGCACGGTCCACATGACTTCACGTCACCAAGGCTAAAGCTAAAGGTGGCTAATGTTGAGCTATAAAGGAACTACAGCACGGTCACATGACTTCACGTCAACACCGCTAAGCTAAAGGCGGCTAATGTTGGGCTATAAAGGAACTACAGCACGGTCACATGACTTCACGTCACCACCGCTAAGCTAAAGGTGGCTAATGTTGGGCTATAAAGGAACTACAGCACGGTCACATGACTTCACGTCACCACCGCTAAGCTAAAGGTGGCTAATGTTTGGGCTATAAAGGAAACTACAGCACGGTCACATGACTTCACGTCACCACCGCTAAGCTAAAGGTGGCTAATGTTGGGCTATAAAAGGAACTACAGCACGGTCACATGACTTCAGGTCACCAACGCTAGCTAAAGGTGGCTAATGTTGGCTATAAAGGAACTACAGCACGGTCACATGACTTCAGGTCACCAACACTAAGCTAAAGGTGGCTAATAATGGGCTATAAAGGAACTACAGCACGGTCACATGACTTCAGGTCACCACCGCTAAGCTAAAGGAGGCTAATGTTGGGCTATAAAGGAACCTACACAGCACGGTCACATGACTTCACGTCAACCACCGCTAAGCTAAAGGAGGCTAATAAGGGCTATAAAGGAACTACAGCACGGTCACATGACTTCACGTCACCACCAGGCTAAGCTAAAGGTGGCTAATGGTTGGGCTATAAAGGAACTACAGCACGGTCACATGACTTCAGGTCACCAACACTAAGCTAAAGGTGGCTAATAATGGGCTATAAAGGAACTACAGCACGGCTCAATGACTTCAGGTCACCACCGCTAAGCTAAAGGAGGCTAATGTTGGGCTATAAAGGAACTACAGCACTGTCACATGACTTCACGTCACCACCGCTAAGCTAAAGACGGCTAATGTTGGGCTATAAAGGAACTACAGCACGGTCACATGACTTCACGTCACCAAGGCTAAGCTAAAGGTGGCTAATGTTGGGCTATAAGGAACTACAGCACGGGTCACATGACTTCACGTCACCACCGCTAAGCTAAAGGTGGCTAATGTTGAGCTATAAAGGAACTACAGCACGGTCACATGACTTCACGTCACCACGCTAAGCTAAAGGAGGCTAATGTTGGGCTATAAAGGAACTGCAGCACGGTCACATGACTTCACGTCACCAAGGCTAAGCTAAAGGAGGCTAATGTTGGGCTATAAAGGAACTACAGCACGGTCACATGACTTCACGTCACCACCGCTAAGCTAAAGGCGGCTAATGTTGGGCTATAAAGGAACTGCAGCACGGTCACATGACTTCACGTCACCAAGGCTAAGCTAAAGGAGGCTAATGTTGGGCTATAAAGGAACTACAGCACGGTCACATGACTTCACGTCACCACCGCTAAGCTAAAGGTGGCTAATGTTGAGCTATAAAGGAACTACAGCACGGTCACATGACTTCACGTCAACACCGCTAAGCTAAAGGTGGCTAATGTTGGGCTATAAAGGAACTACAGCACGGTCACATGACTTCACGTCACCACCGCTAAGCTAAAGGCGGCTAATGTTGGGCTATAAAGGAACTACAGCACGGTCACATGACTTCACGTCACCACCGCTAAGCTAAAGGTGGCTAATGTTAGCTATAAAGGAACTGCAGCACGGTCACATGACTTCACGTCACCAAGGCTAAGCTAAAGGTGGCTAATGTTGAGCTATAAAGGAACTACAGCACGGTCACATGACTTCACGTCACCACCGCTAAGCTAAAGGTGGCTAATGTTGGGCTATAAAGGAACTACAGCACGGTCACATGACTTCACGTCACCACCGCTAAGCTAAAGGTGGCTAATGTTGGGCTATAAAGGAACTACAGCACGGTCACATGACTTCACGTCACCACCGCTAAGCTAAAGGTGGCTAATGTTGGGCTATAAAGGAACTACAGCACGGTCAGATGACTTCAGGTCACCAACGCTAAGCTAAAGGTGGCTAATGTTGGGCTATAAAGGAACTACAGCACGGTCACATGACTTCAGGTCACCAACACTAAGCTAAAGGTGGCTAATGTTGGGCTATAGAGGAACTACAGCACGGTCACATGACTTCAGGTCACCAACGCTAAGCTAAAGGTGGCTAATGTTGGGCTATAAAGGAACTACAGCACGGTCACATGACTTCAGGTCACCAACGCTAAGCTAAAGGTGGCTAATGTTGGGCTATAAAGGAACTACAGCACGGTCACATGACTTCACGTCACCACCGCTAAGCTAAAGGTGGCTAATGTTGGGCTATAAAGGAACTACAGCACGGTCACATGACTTCACGTCACCACCGCTAAGCTAAAGGCGGCTAATGTTGGGCTATAAAGGAACTACAGCACGGTCACATGACTTCACGTCACCACCGCTAAGCTAAAGGCGGCTAATGTTGGGCTATAAAGGAACGACAGCACGGTCACATGACTTCACGTCACCACCGCTAAGCTAAAGGCGGCTAATGTTGGGCTATAAAGGAACTACAGCACGGTCACATGACTTCACGACACCACCGCTAAGCTAAAGGAGGCTAATGTTGGGCGTGATGACGTTTAGTCAACACCGTTTTAAAATTAACCAGTGGTGTATTTACTGGCGTATTTTATGTCATGGAAAAATATTCATTTAGCTTGTGTTAACCACAGACTTTATTTCAGGCGTCTAACCAAAAACACTTTCAGCCACAGGAAGTGGTCAAATTACGACTTATTTCCAGGCTTTAAGATTCTCTCCTGCACTACCCTATATAACACCAGAAACACAACAAGTCTACATCGCGCTAGACATTTGGACTATCATTGCTTACATGTCGTCCTTGTGTAGGTTTAGCATTCTCTTCAGCAGGAAAAACACAGACGTAAAACAGTTGATCAAATGTAATCCCATATTGAAAAACCGTTGTATAACTAATGCTTATATCAACAGTAATGTTTACTTTTATACTGACGTTATTCAAAAACGATATACTGAAGCTTTGTTTAAGTGTGTGTGTGTGTGTGTGTGTGTGTGTGTGTGCGTGTGTGTGTGTGTACCTGAAGGCTCTAATGGTAGTCAGACCCTCAGCGGTCTCAGAGAAGTGGCAGAGCAGAGGCAGCTGAGTGGAGTCATCGAGGTCCTGGAGGTCTCTGAGAGAGAGAGAAGATAATAATAATAATATATTTCATTTATAGCACACTTTAAAGACAAAGTTACCTCAAGGTGCCTTTCACTGCATGTCACTGAAGTCTAAAGGTGGGTTGAGTATATAAACTAAATGCACTTTGAATCCACACTCACTTGGAGGCCACCCTGAAGTACTTCTGGAAGTAGAAGGCGACGGCCAGAGGACCGAGAGCGATGAGGAAGGCTGGCGTGATGGAGGAAATCACGCCGATGGCCGACAGTAAGAGCAGCGTGGATCTCGTCAAAGACTCCAGGGTGGGAGGAATGTGCTGAGAGGAGGGAAACACGTGGGCGAAGTGAGAGGGAATTCAGGAAGTCCGGAAGAAGTCGACGTATCTCAAACCGTACCTGATCGATGATGTTGGTGTCGGCGGAGAATCTGTTGATGATCAGCCCCAGAGGAGTGATGTCAAAGAACCTGAAGGGAAAGGTGTTGAAATCATCCGTCAGTATAAGCGCCATCGAAGGTAGCCATTTTTAATTATGGAGCTGGAAATGCGAGGGACATTTGAAGAAAAGCAACAAATTAAAACTCTATAAAAGCTGTCGACAAAGACAATAAACTTAATACAAGATTTCTTTCCATACATTCAAGAGTTTTTAATTTGAGAAAATATCCGTGTTTCTTTTTTGTAAATATGGGATCTCAAGCTATGTATTTTGTTTAGTTGGATTGTTTTTACACATTTTAAGGTTTTAACGGCCATTTAAAAAAAGATACCTTTATACATGGAGAGACAGAGATATAGTTATAATAAATATAAGGTATAATAACAATTAAAATATACAAAATAATCAAATAAAGAAAATATATATTTTTTCGGTTTTTAATAAAATGTTCTGACCAAGTTTTATCTAGTTCTGCTGAGCGTCTGGACTTGTAGATTGTGTACTTATGTGATTGTGTGTGTGTGTGTGTGTGTGTGTGTGTGTGTGTGTGTGTGTGTAAATGCCCACCTGTATGCATAGAGACATGGAGACATAGAGACATAGTTATAATGATAATAAATAGGTACAATTAAAAGATTTAAAAAACAGGCAAAAAACAAAAAAAGAAAAATTCACTTTTTTAAGTTTTTAATAAAATATTTTGACCAAGTTGTATCTAGTTTTGCTAAGCGTCTGGACTTGTAGATGTGTGTGGTGTGTGTGTGTGTGTCACCTGATGGGAGCGTGGATGATCTTGTTCAGCAGGTTGTGGTGCAGGTTGGTGGCCGCAGAGACACCGAGGAACTCCACGGTGAGAGACGTGATGAGACACAGAGTGATGCCCGCCGCACACAGGGTGACGAACACAGGCAGGTAATACGAGTCGATCTAACACACACACACACACACACACACACACACACACACACACATTATACAATCTGAGGTCATACATTAAGAGAAGAGCAGGGACATGTTCTCATGTACACCATCGGAGGTAAAAAACCAAGAGAAACGTAGGAACGCAATGGGAGAAACACACACACACACACACACACACACACACACACACACACACACACACACACACACACCACACCCACACACACACACACACACACTTTTAAAAAGGTCTAATTCACATTTCAAAAACAAAAACGAATTATTTGCTCAAAATGTATTGAATTTGATCGCTTTGAAAGATGTTCCTCTATCTAGTCTTATATTAAAACATCCTAGACTCATATTTAAAACTGTACTCTGCAACCTACACTGAACAAAAATATAAACGCAACACTTTTGTTTTTGCTCCCATTAGTCATGAGATGAACTCAAAGATCTAAAACATTTTCTATAAACACAAAATAACCATTTCTCTCAAATATTGTTCACAAATCTGAAAGAATCTGTGACAGTGAGCACTTCTCCTTTGCCGAGATGATCCATCCCACCTCACAGGTGTGGCATATCAAGATGCTGATTAGACAGCATGATTATTGCACAGGTGTGCCTTAGGCTGGCCACCATAAAAGGCCACTCTGAAACGTGCATTTTTGCTTTATTGGGGGGGTCTGGGGGGGTCCGAAAACCAGGCAGTATCTGCTGTGAGGGGTAGGGGTAGGGTTAGGGTAATGTTGTGAATCGAGTGGCCCATGGTGGTGGTGGGTTATAGTATGGGCAGGCGTATGTAATGGACGACGAACACAGGCCACTCGATTCACAACATAACCTTACATTAAAATGTTTTAGATCTTTGAGTTCATCTCATGAAAAATGGGAGCAAAAACAAAGTGTTGCGTTTATATTTTTGTTCAGTGTAATAGGAGAATAGGTGATACAGCAGCATGATATTTACCACATGTCTGATGTATATATGCAGGTTATGATAGAGTTTAACTGCTCGAACACAAGCACAGCTCGTAGTATACCTGTGTAGGTAAATAGAGCATATATTGGATATTGCCTTTTCATCAGAGATATTGTGAAAGTGTGATTTATTGTGATATTTTGATTTGCTTTCTCTAAAACTGTGATAATAGATAGTTTTAGTTAGGACACCCTATTGTGGAAAATGTATCTTGCATGCATGTCCACTTGGCTCCTCTCGTGTATCCTCTCATCTGCAATTAAACCCCACAAGCATATGACCCACATCGTCGATTTGAACCCACACATATTGACTCTGAACTTTGAAAAGTACCCCCGAGCTTGGGTCCGCCGGCCCGGTGCTGTTCGTGAAGTTGCTGCTGCTGAAAGCCTCCGTGATGTTGGTCTCATTCCCGGCGTTTGTGGCGTTGGTTCTCGAAGAAGTCCAGATGGCCAGCCAGTAATCGATGGCCACGATGACGGAGTGCTTGAGGAGTTTAGAGGAAACCATGAGGAAGACCATGAAGAAGCCTCCGGAGGAAAGGTAGCACCAGCACACCTGAGAGGGAGGATGGGAGGATTAGCCTCGGGCCCCTTGACAGGCGTGTTGCAACTTGTACCAATATTATTACTTTCATCTTAGTGACAATTTATCGACCAAACGATCAACTTTTTAATTGATAAAACTAATCGATGGACTGATTAATAATGAGGGTAATTGTCGTTATCGCCCAACTCTCTGTAATAAGATTAAGATGTACTTTATTGATCCCAAATTGGGACGTGTTTGCGTAGCAGCAAGATGAAACATCTCAAAACAGATATTTTTTCAAACGTTGAGTATTCTCTTTTAATAATAAAATAATACTACTTTATCTTCTGCTTTTCTATCGTAGCAGGACTTGTGTGATATTATCCTATATGTTGTCGTTAGGGATGGGTTTCGTTACGGTTTTAACGGTACTACTACTTGTATCGATGCCGCTTATCGGTCCGGTCTTTTAACGGTACTCTTATCGGTTCTTTTGGAAAAAGAAAGAAGGTAAACTAACTAGACAAATTGTGAACAAAATTAACATTGCTTTTTATTTAAATTAAATACATAATATTTCACATCAAAAGAAACAACAATGTTTTAACAAATGGTATTAAATAACCTGATGACAGAACAGCTGAAACTTTAACAGACTAACTAACTCAGTTTCCTCTAATCATTAACCCATGTTTGTATCATGTAGTTAACTCGTGTGTTGCTGCTAGCACACAGAACACCTGACGTGGAAACGTTACTCGTGGACGGGGCTACAGAGCTGCTAGAAAGACAGTCCAACCCGGTGCATTCCTCCGTCTGCATGTGGAGCGGCTCGTGTTGCCGCCCTCACATGCTGAACACTTATTCCACTTTAGGCAACGAGCATCGAGACGGGTGAAGTTTAACCACCTCGGAGCGCGTTCTCTCCGCCATCTCCTCCGTGTGTGTGTGTTGCTGCATGTAGCAGCTGTGTGTGTGTAAACTGCCCCGCCCCCTCGCAAGCAGGCGGGGGAGAGAGATCGAAAATACTAAAAATAATCATGGACGCATTTTGCAGTCTTTTTGTATATATTATATTATTCGTATTAGAAACGGAGTTGGCGAAACTAAAACTGCAATGTAATGTTTGTGTAGCAATAATACATACGATAGATGTATTTTACATGTCTCCAGTACCGATAACAAGACCGATAACGTCGGAGCTTAACGGCACCACGGTCTTTAATAATTCAGCCCCGGGCCCTTTAATACCGGGGCTCGGAGAGAGATCTCGTCTGGATTGGAAAGATCGAAAATGCTAAAAATAATTCTGCAGTCTTTTTGCGTATTAGAAACGAAGTTGGCGAAACTAAAACTGCAATATAATGTTTGTGTAGCAATATGACATATGTTTTACACTACCGATAAAAAACCGATAACGTCGGGGCTCAACGGCACCACGGTCTTTAATAATTCAGCCCCGGGCCCCTTTAACACCGGGGCTCGGTACCCCCTCCCTAGTTGTCGTACATGTGACCAAGACAAGTGTGCAAATGAGAAAGTGTGCATAAATAAAGACCACATTGTATTGGTAATGTTCGGTCACTAAAGCCTAAAGGGTATAATATCTTAGTACTACTTAGTGAACCAGCTGGATCAGGTAGCGTTAGTCCTTTGTGATGTTACATGATGATGATAGGTGTTATGTGTTCTGCAGCAGTACGGACGCATTACCCTCCATGGGACCTTTGATCTTCTGTTGGTGGTTGTAGACATGTTGTCATCATCTTCCTCCTCCTCTTCCTCCTCTGAAAGCACGAGAAAGTGGAATAGCATATGAATTAAAAAAACAACACTTAATATCACTATTATCCAATTAAACACTTAATCTTTTTTACAAGTTTAAATTCTTAAGTAACATTTAATTTCGTGTCTTTTGTACGAGAAGAGTAGAAATGTACATAATTAAAAAGTGGTTACCTTCGTCTTCATCGTCCATTTGGTTCTTGGTCTCTCTGGGGTAGAAAGCCCTTCTCAGAGTTTTCCTCTCCAGCGTTGTTTGACTGTCTTGCTGGATGTCCTACGTATGAAGACACAACATACAATATATAACATTAAAAAGATAATAAAGCTTTAACTGCTCGTTGAAAAGACTTAATGCTGCTGCTTTCATTCTGATAAAGCCTCGAGTTTGAAAGCACGGTTTGGAGGAGATGAGGTTTGTTAAAGTTAAGGTTAAAGTTAAAGTTAAGGCTCCTCCAACAGAGCAGCATGAATATAGGACATAAGACAATACAACAGATACAATAGTGCAAGAAGAGTCTATATACATGAGAGTAACACCTACGTCACTTAGTTATGGCCCCGCCCACTTTTGGGGGAAAACAACGCTGGCGGTCGACGCACATTCTGAAGTTTTTGCCAATCCGATTAGAAATGTAAGAAAACCGTGGATTTGTGGATCTTCAAAGAGCCCGGTTACGACGGCCAGTCAGGCAAACAGTTACATTCAATCTTTGGAAATCGACAAGCGGGCTCGCTTTATGGTTACATTAAAATCAGTAGGCGAGACCGTCATTTCGCCAGCTGTTGAAAATAATAGTTGTGTCATGCCAACAAGCTGCCGTGTCGTTTATTGCACCGCAAACATTAAAACAAATCCAGAGTTCAGTGTTTCTGGACGTACCGTAGGAAGAAAGGACGGTAACGGAAGAGCTCTGCGGCTTCAGGCTCGATCGCCGTTCAAATGACAGCGTTGTTTCCCACAAAGGTGGGCGGGGCCGCAAAGTGGCGTAGACGTTACTCTCATCTATCGACATCGATCGCCTACTGCTATATTTAACCATACATCGAGCCCGCTCGTCGAGTTCCAATGAGTTAATGGAACTGTTTGCCTGACTGGCCGTCGTAACCGGGCCCTTTGAAGATCCACAAATCCACGGTTTTCTTACATTTCTAATCGGCAAAAACTTCAGAATTTGAATTGACCGCCGTTCAAATGACAGCTTTGTTTCCCGCCAAAAGTGGGCGGAGCCAACATTTTTGACCGGAAGCAACGCATGTGTTACGGCCCCTACACGCGGTGGCGTGCGTTGCCGCTTCTACGCTTCTGCCCATTCACTTTGAATGGGGTGACGTCACGATTCGCCGAACTGCATTGTGGGAGCAAAGCGTAGCTTCTCTCGCGGTGCTCGCTACAAAAGTTGAGCAATGTTCTACTTTTGACGCCTCGACGGAGGCGTCAGCCAATCAAATGATGCCAGTACAAGCTCTAGCCAATCAAACCGTGTGCTTGTGTGTCTGGGGCGGGAAATTCATGTGATTGGTTTGTTGTCGAGTTTCAGCCCCCCCCGCCGGCAAGCGACAACGCACGCCGCCGTGTAGGGGCCGTTACTCTCATGTATACAAGTACATGGAATGATATAAACAACAAACAGAAGGTTTTGATCTGTGGAATAACTGTAACGATACTGAGCAACTTTATCTAAACTATTATTTAGAAGCCAAATCCTTAAAACTGGAACTGCTACCTCCTCCGCGACCCGACCACGGATGAGCGGGAGAACATGGATGCATCATTAAAAGTTATGAGCTGGACGTGTGAACTCATGCTTGCTATTTCTTGTCGTTGTAAAAGTTATTTCTTTTCGGTTGTTTTGTACAAAGAAATTATTTGTTTAAAACAATGAATGAATATATCACGGATGCTGATGACGATGACCTAATCTTTTGTTTTCATGAACAATATGCTAGAGGAGGACCGAAACGTCTTCTTCTTGCCCCTTCTGAACATGAAGGAAGCTATTTGAGAATCTTATACCTTGAAAGTTTTTTTTATTTTGCTTCTCTTCGTTATAATTATTTGTATTATTATAACTATTGTTTTTTTTTTCTAACATGTTCAATGAATTATATAATATATATGTACTAGATAAATAATTAGCACGATGCAACCATGGATGTGTAATAAGAAGTGGATACAGCGTGGGAGGCGGAGTTTCGTTCTTTCCTATGAGAGCTGCTCATTGGCTCACGAGGACCAAATGGCCCAACTTTTGAGAGAGCGAAACGTCACAGATTACCCAGCATGCCTAGCTTTCAGAGCAGAAGAACCCGTATGTGCGCTCACAGATTATGCGCCCCTTAAGCCCGGCCCCCCGAGCTCCCACTCTCGGCTCAGTAGAATGAATGGAGACAGAAAATAAATCTAGATTCGGCTTTTAGTGCTTTTTACAACTTTACCGACCGAATGATTATAATAAGGGCTATAAATAGTTAAACTTGGTAGTTTATTTAGTTTAAAAAAAGTATCCGCTGATTTACAGACGTCTCTTTCCCAATGTTAGTCAATGGTAAGTATTTCCGGGCCCAGCGACTGATACGGAAGTGTAGTACCGCCATTTGGCCACAACTAATATTTTCCTTAGAGTCCGGCGCACTTTCTGGGGGCTTGGCATGCGCCCCTTAAGCCCCGCCCCCCGAGCTCCGACTCTCGGCTCAGTAGAATGAATGCAGACAGAAAATAAATCTAGATTCGGCTTTTTACAACTTTAAGGACCGAATTATAATAAGGGCTATAACATAGTTCATACTGGGTAGTTTATTTAGTTAAAAAAAAGTATCCGCTGATTTACAGACGTCTCTTTCCCCGTGTTAGTCAATGGGGAAAAGTCTTTCTGGGCCGGGTGACGTGACGGACTGATACGGAAGTTGTAGTACCGCCGTTTGGACACAACGAATATTTCCATCGGAGTCCGGCGCACTTCCTGGGGGCTTGGGTGCAACAGATGAATGTTTGTGGATGTTCTTTAAAAAGTTATGGCCTGTGGGATGACTGAATAAAGTGTATTGTTTGTGTCAGGTGACCTTCTCCAGGCCGTGGTCCTGGCGGTTCATCAGCGTCTTCCAGTGTTCGTAGAGCTCGATGTCGTGCGTCTGGATGTCCTTCAGAGTTCCTTCTCTCAGCACCGAGCCATCCTTCATCGCTATGATCTGGAGAAAAGACACATTAGATATTTATGGCTTTCATTTAATAGATATTACTCACTGAAAGGGGATACAAACAAAAAAACGTGGGTTTGGACCGCTGATTAGGTTCAGGTTCTTTATTTGTACCCGTAGGTAGATTTAGTTTGCAGAGAAAAAGACAAGGGATCCATCCTGACACACTCTAAAGACAAACAACAGAAAACAATCTCTGATAAAAAAGGACTTGTAAAAAGTACAAGTACACTCTTAATTGCACATAATTTACTCACACAAAATGTATTGCGCGTATGATATGTAAGTTTCCACGTACAAAATAACTTGTGTTGAGTAATAGGGTGCAAAGAAGATACAATAACCAGCATAATTGTTCTATATTTGCAAGAAAAACATGCAGAAGATAATATCCGTACCCAGTCGGCGTGTATGAGGTACTGCAGTTTGTGGGTGACCAGGACCACGGTGCGCTTATCGTCCTGCAGGAACTTCAGGATGCCCTCCTGCATCAAGTGATCGCTGAGGTGATATCCAGAGCTGAGAAGGGGTCGTCCTGCGAGACAAAGAAGTACACACATCCTTTACTCGAGTAGAAGTACAGATACTCGTGTTTGAAAATACTCTGGTGATGAAAGTAGAAGTACTGACTAAACTTCTTTACTCAAGTAGAAGTAAAAAGGCTTTGAAGTGTACTTCAGTAAAAAGTACCCATAGCTAGCAGCTGCTTTAAAGAGTACCTGACCTCCCTTTATATTAATAGAACAATAATGTCATTGTTAGCTAATGAATGTTTCCATGGTGAACAACGGCAACATGACAACGTTTCCATTGGTCCCTCTTCTTTAGAGAAGACCAGGAAGTGATGGATACACGGATCGTGTTCCAACCAATAGGCACGCAATGATTCTAGAAAGTACAGGTATTTGAGTTCAACATGTAAAAAAGCCATCAGAAAAATAAGTAGTGGAGTAAATTACTGATACCAGAACAGTAACGAAGTATTTGTACTCCACACAGTGCTTAGATAAATAAATAACGTTTATTAACCCTCCTGTTGTCTTCGGGTCAAATCTGACCGATTTACTACTTTCATCAATCATAACTTTTTTGTTTTACATTCGATTGCATTAAAGCTTCATGATATCCTTCACAGTAGACATTTGAACAATTAGTAACCATCCGGATCAGATAAAACACACACACCACACACACACCACACACACACACACACACACACACACACACACACACACACACACACACACACACACACACACACACACACGTACACCATGTATACATCACTTCAGGGGACATTACATTGACTTACATGCATTTCCTGGAGACTTATCCTAACCTTAACCATAACCAACACATGCCTAACCCTAACCAAGTCTTCACCCTAAAATTAATGATCCCCCTTATGGGGACCTCTAATTTGTCCCCATAAGGGAGGGCGAGTCCCCACACGTGGACTGTGTAAACAGATTTTAGGTCCCCACAAGTATAGTAATGCTAGGACACACACACACACAACACACAACAATTTGACACATTTCCCGCTCTTATGCGCCCCTCCCCCCACATGGATCCCACCGGGCACACTAATACATGTTTCAGTGTCTATTCTTTGTATATGTACTGCAGTTCTTCATGTGTACCAGTACTCTGAGACAATATGTACAGTTTGAAAGGGTGTGTTAAATGATATTTGGTGATGATTAAGGGTTTTTGTGTTAATGTAATAGCAGTTAAAACAGGACCGGTCACATTGAACCGCGAACACCAAAGTGAGGGGGGGGACGAAGACAATAGGAGGGTCAAAGTGTGGTAATGGAGTTTGAACCCTGAGATATGAGAAGCACTCCCTCCTCATTAACAAGTAGACATTACACAGAGTGATGTGAGTGTTGAAGAATTACTCTGAGAGCTTTTTTAATGGGACGTTTGCCTGATAACAAACTAAAGCTGGAGGTGGCAACAGGAAATAATCAAAGACAAACACATGACGGCAGGACACCTCCTCATCCCAGAGGACGATGTGTTTTATCGTAGAAATAATCATAAAGACATGTAGGATAAAGACGTGAAGACAGGGCGTTACTGTGGCTACATTAATCTAATTAAACGTGCGGTAATGCATCAGAAATAACAATAACAGGTGATAGAAATCAGAACATACAGTGGAGGTATATGTCATGTTTTCGGGGTTTTTCTCACCAAGAAGACGATGTTGGTGTTCTGGTAGAGCGCTCTGGCCACGCAGATCCTCTGTCTCTGACCTCCACTCAGGTTGATGCCCTGAATCACAGCAGAAAACACACACAATATCAGCTTATTTTCAAATAAAGTAACATTGAATGAGTCGGGGAAGATACCAAACCATTCGGTTGCAAAATATATTAAACAATCACTTCTCTAAGGGTTCATTTAAATAATACTACAAAATGTAACTAGAATATTCACCTACATAACATTTGATGCTAAGAAGGTGACAGTAGTAGATGTATTGTTGCTTTCTGGGGCTTTTATTTGAAAAGCAATACTTTTTCTGAGCCTTCAGTAAGGATACGGTAACTCTATGGGGCTTTTACTTTGAAAAACAATACTTTTCCTGAGCCTTCAGTAAGGATACGGTAACTCTATGGGGCTTTTACTTTGAAAAAAATACTTTTCTGAGCCTTCAGTAAGGATACGGTAACTCTATAGGGCTTTTACTTTGAAAAACAATACTTTTCCTGAGCCTTCAGTAAATATAGGATAACTCTATGGGGCTTTTACTTTGAAAAACAATACCTTTCCTGAGCCTTCAGTAAATATAGGATAACTCTATGGGGCTTTTACTTTGAAAAACTATACTTTTTCTGAGCCTTCAGTAAGGATACGGTAACTCTATGGGGCTTTTATTTTGAAAAACAATACTTTTCCTGAGCTTTCAGTAAGGATACGGTAACTCTATAGGGCTTTTACTTTGAAAAACCAAACTTTTCCTGAGCCTTCAGTAAGGATACGGTAACTCTATGGGGCTTTTACTTTGAAAAACAATACTTTCCTGAGCCTTCAGTAAGGATATAGTAACTCTATGGGGCTTTTACTTGAAAAACAATACCTTTCCTGAGCCTTCAGTAAGGATATGGTAACTCTATAGGGCTTTTACTTTGAAAAAACAATACCTTTCCTGAGCCTTCAGTAAGATACAGTGACTCTATAGGATTTTATTTTGGTAAAACAGCCTCGCCTGGAGCTTCTTGTTTGTGTACAGTACCTCTATTGGGCTTTTACTTTGAAAAACAATGCTTTTCCTGAGCCTTCAGTAAGGATACGGTAACCTCTATGGGGCTTTTACTTTGATAAACAATACTTTTCCTGAGCCTTCAGTAAGGATACGGTAACTCTATGGGGCTTTTACTTTGAAAAACAATACTTTTCCTGAGCCTTCAGTAAGGATACGGTAACTCTATGGGGCTTTTACTTGAAAAACTATACCTTTCCTGAGCCTTCAGTAAGGATGCGGTAACTCTATAGGGCTTTTACTTTGAAAAACTATACCTTTCCTGAGCTTCAGTAAGGATACGGTAAACTCTATAGGGCTTTTACTTTGATAAAACAGCCTCGCCTGGAGCTTCTTGTTTGTGCACAGTATCTCTATGGGGCTTTTATTTTGAAAAACAATACTTTTCCTGAGCCCTCAGTAAGGATACAGTGACTATATGAAGCTTTTATGTGGAAAACCAAGCGAAAACCTGAGCTTCCTGCAACAATTAAGTTACTTTCTGGGCTTTCATTTGAAATGAGCTTCCTGTTAGTGGACAGTAACTCTATGGGGCTTTATTTTGAAAAGGTGAGCTGTTTGGCGTCATTATGGGAGGTTATTCCATAAAAAGGGGGTGTTAAAATATGCCTACCCTCTCTCCAATCTCAGTTTGGTCTCCAAAGGCAGCAGGTCGATATCAGGCTGCAGAGAACAAGCGTCTATCACCGTCTTGTACCTGAAGAACACATCAAACACCATCAGAGATGAACATTAAGTGGCCATTTAAGGAAGTTACAATGTCCTTTTCTAACAAAGTGATAAAAGCTCCAAAGAATGAATTAACTTCGATCTGTGTCTCTCGTCTTTACCTCTGCTTGTTGAAAGGACTTCCGAAGGTGATGTTTTCTTCCACCGTGGCGTTGAGCAGCCAGGACTTCTGGGTAGCGTAGGCCACAGAGTACCTGTTCTTGCTAGGTGCATCATGGGAAACAGAGGCGAAGAGACAAGTTAGAACTACAAGTCATGTGTTCATAAAGCCTTAAAGAGCACGAGTACTGATCTGGGTTCAATGATTTTAAGGTGGCTCACTTAATACATAATTAAAACTACATATATGTGGCTAAAGCTAACCAATACATACATTAGTGATAACATGTTGAATAACTTCCTTTTTTTTGTCTAAAGGCATTTATTTTACATTTTCTAAACAATATATGGAATTATTTTATAAGAGTATTTTTATCCGTTGCTGATAAGTGAGACAAAGCTTCTTTCTTTCACTTTCTTGTGCACAATTGATCCTTTTGTGACTATTCATTCAACTGAAATACATATAGATAGAGTTTATTCAACTTTCTTTTATAGCATAGTGACATACTACATGCTGGAGATACAAAAAAATATAGCTTTTTTAGGATTTAATTGCACTTAAATGACCCCAAAATGCATATAATATTAAAGATCAGTCCATTAGATGCAATGATTTGTCTTTTCAAAGCCTATAAATCTCTATTATTACATATATGTTGTTAAACTGACAGTCGATACCAGTGTTCTCTTCCTTTTGAAGCGAACACAGTTTACTACATTTGCATTACATCAAATTCACATGTCAGCATTTCTACCAGTCACACTTTTATATCCATCTCTTGCTTAAAAATGGTTCCTTAAATGTGTTTAAAAGGTGAAGCTGTTCCCAGATCAGTTCTCCTGCTCTCCGCAGCTTTATAGAAGCGACACCCACACACAGAAAAGGGAACGAGAGGAAGGATCAAACTGCACCGCAACATGAGGATGTTTTGTCAGAAAGGAGAGATAAATATGGATCGGGTTAATGATGAGCTGCAAACCACCTCCAGCCTGATCAACAACAACAACACCAACAACAACATCAACACAACAGAGATACAACAACAAGAAACTGAAGCGTTGTGCTGGGAGTCTGCTGAGGTTTTTCATTCGACCTTTAAAAACAAACTTATGTTCACGTAATTTTTTAGTATCCTGTCTTCGGATATTTCCCCTTAGTATGAAGTTACACGATATTATTGTAGTATGACGTGTTGTCCTTGTTAATTAAAGGATTATTCTACATTTTAGACAACTACAAACATGTAGAAACGCATATGTTTGCATGAGGAGCATGGCAACGGTATTGTGTGAATCAGAATCGGTTTTATTTTCCAAGTAGATTTCCACATACGAGGAATTAGCTTTTGCATAAGTGGTGCCTAAAGAGAGCCAGGAAAGTAGAATATGTAAGCAAAAAACAAGACACAATTCTAAAAGCTAAGACTAGAAGAAAAACAAAAGACAATATTTACACAAACACATAGTTATGTAGGAAACTGAGAGCAGTTCAATGTAATAAAATAAGACTGAATTATATTCAAAGTGGAGAGCTATGCTGATTTAAAATATTTTATCTCTCATATATTGCAGAAAATCTCTTATGGCGCATTTCCACGGCTTAGTACGGTATAGTTAGGCCTTGGTAGGCCAGGCTCACTTTATGCTGCGCTTCCATTACAGTTTAGGAGCTGGGGCGGTAACTATAGCAACCGCAGTGTAGGCGGAGCCGTGACGTCATCTTCAATGAGAACCACAAAACCAACACAGCCGTTAGCTGTTAGCACTCAGAGCTCCACAGCTCCTCATATCTGATCAGAACTAGACAGAAGTGAAACAAGTACAAACCACAGACTGCCTGTGTCATGGAGAATACAGTCGCTGCTTTATTTATGTCTGTAGGCCGTTGCTGTGTGTGTGGACGGTCGGAGCATAATATAACGTTAGCTTAGCCAAGCTACATTTAGACAACACGCATTTTAAAGGGTTCTTCGCCTGCCGTCTGTCTGCAGACTCGTCAAAGCATTAATTCATGGTTTTTACTAACCGGTATCAGTGTGTTGTTACTTCGGCATCATTTTGAAACGTGTATTACAATTAAATCACGGTCAAATATGTTCATCTTGTTGTAGATTCTCTCTCTAGTTTAGCATACTCAGCCCGGTTGTTGTGAAAAAGTACCCGCTAGCCGGAACTACGCCGAGTGGAAACGCAACCAAAACGGGCCCGGCACGCTTAAACCGTGCTACGCGCTGCAGTGGAAATGTGCCATAAGTGTGATACGTGTTATAATAAAAAATGTTTACAGTATTTACGTGTCTTGTGCTGAATTAGAGCATTAATGAAGAGACTCATAGTTACAAAACTCATTATAGAACAACTTTACGCATGTGCAGAAATGTGCATTAATATTACATTGTAATGTAAAATTAATTAAATATTACACGTCACTTGTTAGTCGCTTTTATCCAAAGCGACTCACATACTCAACACTGTGGACGATCCCCACAGGAGCACTTTGGGGTGAAGTGTCTCAGGGACACAACGACATGCTGACTGCAGTGGGGTTTGAACCTGTTACCCGCTGATCCCAACGCACAATCCACTGCGCCACACGCCTCCCTAATAAAGCATCTTGTTTGTTTGCTTGTTTGTTTGTTTGATTAAGGACAATGACTCCCAGCATTAAAAGCACAAACCACACTGGGAACAGAGATCCTCTCAGAGGAGGAAGAGCAACACAACGAGGAGAAGAAGACGGTAAGGGCTGAAGCAGCTGATCCTGAACACACACATATGAACATAATGCTGTCAGATCTAAAGTAATTTAAAGAATATTTTATGAGATATGTGTTCAATTCAGGAAACAAATTGATATTATTATCGCTATTACAAAGGCATGAAAAAAATGTAAGCGCTTTGAGCATCTGGAAAAGCGCTATAATAAATGTAAGGAATTATTATTATTATTAAAAGCTACTTCTTATCAATAAAAAGTCATAATTGCACGTAAAAGAAAAAAAAAGAGAACTGGGATATTCTCTAAGAATTATCAGACATATATTAAATGACTATAAGTATTACAAAGGTAGAAAAAGCTTCTACTTCTTGATACAAAAATAAAATAATAGCAAGTAAAATAATTTGAGAGAAAAAATAAAATAAAAATATTTTTCTCAGAGATTTAAGTAAAATAAAAATATGAGAACATTTAGAAAATATGTATATTATACATGTATATTAGTATAACCAAAGTTACATAAAACTAATAAAATCTCCAAAATGATAGCATGTTAACTAAAACAAAGATGACAGACTGAACTGCAGAATGTAAAGCGCCTTGAGGGGAGAGACTGGATAAAGCTCTATCTAAGTATAGTCCATTTACCATTATATTTATGCAGTATAATAATGCACCGTGAAAATACATGAACATAAAAACTAATACGGTCCATATGTGTGTGTCCGTGAACAACATCGCCATAAATACCACAGGACTAACTTTGCAGCGGTATCAGTACTTTCTCCTGAGAGAGGTGAAGGGTAAGGATGGAGGATGAAGTGAAATCACAGACAGAAAAACAAAAAGGAGGGGAACGAGGGGTCAGAGGTCACTTCAGATCTGAAACAGGAAGAGGAAGGTCTACCTCCGGACGTCTTCATCTCTCTCCTCTGCCCCTGACCAACTGTCAAAGTCACGTCATTGAGTTAGAGCGACATCTAATGAGTGTGTATAAAAAAAGTCCTAGAAAGACAAGGTAAACTTAACTAATGTGCGTTTATAAAAAAAATTAAAAAAGGAATAGTTTTGTTGAAAACTAAAAAAGGTACCATGGGGTCAGATTAGAACGTTCCAGAGGGGGGTTCGTTTAGCGTGAAACACTTGAAACAACTAAAGGATAAGTTAACAAAGAAAGTAGAAGGAAAGTGAGGTCAAAGGAAAATATTTCTGCTAAAACGTTAGCAATGATTGAGAGTCAGAGCTGTTTCTCACACGGCACGGTAACTTTAATTCATGTTCCTTTGCTTTTAAATTAGTGTTTTTAAATGCCTTTTTATAATATGTTTCTTAACCCTCCTGTTGTCTTCGTGTTCCCCCCCCTCACTTTGGTGTTCAAGGTCAACTGTGACCGGTTCTGTTTTAACTGCGATTACATTAACACAAAAACCATTAATCATCACCACATTTCATTTCACACCCTTTCAAACTGTACATATTGCATCCGAGTACTGGTACACATGAACAACTGCAGTACATATACAAAGAACAGACACTGAACATGTATTGGTGTGCCCGGTGTGATCCATGTGGGGGAGGGGCGCATAAGAGCGGGAAATGTTTCAAATTGTTCTGTGTGTGTGTGTGTGCCAAGTGTGATTCACATGGGGGGATGGGCACATAAGGGTGGGGGAACACATCTAGAGTATATGTGTGTGTGTGTGTGTGTGTGTGTGTGTGTGTGTGTGGTGTCTAGCATTACTATACTTGTGGGGACCTAAATCTGTTTACATAGTCACGTGTGGGGACTTGCCTCCCTTATGGGGACAAATTGGAGGTCCCCATGAGGGGGATCATTAATTTTAGGGTGAAGACTTGGTTAGGGTTAGGGTTAGGGTTAGGCATGTGTTGGTTATGGTTAAGGTTAGGATAAGTCTCCAGGAAATGCATGTAAGTCAATGTAATATCCCCTGAAGTGATGTATACATGGTATACGTGTGTGTGTGTGTGTGTGTGTTTTATCTGATCCCAATGGTTACTAATTCCTTTTCTTAATGGCGGTCATGTCAGACCGGGAACACCATGGGTGTTACAAAGTTGACTAAATCATCCAGAATCCAATGAAAGTGGTGATCAGCCATTTTATATGTTCAAAGGTCTACTGTGAAGGATATCATGAAGCCTGAATGCAATCGAATGTAAAACAAAAAAGTTATGATTGATGAAAGTAGTAAATCGGTCAGATTTGACCCGAAGACAACAGGAGGGTGTATGCTCTTAATATCTTTCATTTTTGTAAAGCACTTTGAATTGCCTTGTGTTGAAAGGTGCTATATAAAGGACAATACTTTTCCTGCGCCTTCAGTAAGGATACGGTAACTCTATAGGGCTTTTATTTTGAAAATCAACACTTTTCCTGAGCCTTCAGTAAGGATACGGTAACTCTATGGGGCTTTACTTTGAAAAACAATAATTTTCCTGAGCCTTCAGTAAGGATACGGTAACTCTATAGGGCTTTTACTTTGAAAAACAATACTTTTCCTGAGCCTTCAGTAAGGATACGGTAACTCTATAGGGCTTTTACTTTGAAAAACAATAATTTTCCTGAGCCTTCAGTAAGGATACGGTAACTCTATAGGGCTTTTACTTTGAAAAACAATAATTTTCCTGAGCCTTCAGTAAGGATACGGTAACTCTATAGGGCTTTTACTTTGAAAAACAATAATTTTCCTGAGCCTTCAGTAAGGATACAGTGACTTTATGAAGCTTTTATGTAGAAACCCAAGCGAAACCTGAGCTTCCTGCAACAATTAAGTTACTTTCTTGGCTTTCATTTTTGAAATTAGTTTCCTGTTAGTGTACAGTAACTCTATGGGGCTTTTATTTTGAAAAGGTGAGCTGTTTGGTGCCATTGTGTGAGGTTATTCCATAAAAAGGGGGTGTTAAAATATGCTTACCCTCTCTCCAATCTCAGTTTGGTCTCCAACTGAGATTGGGGAGATAAATAAATAAACTTGCCTTGTCCAAAATATCATATCTACCTTAAATAATAAAACAGCTTGTATAGCAGGAAAGTTAACTTTAAAGCTTATGATTTTAAGAATAGAAGATATTTTTTATACGTGTGAAACTTGTGTCAAAAGTTTGTCAAAATAGAAAAATCTAATTATAAAAATATGTCATTTAAAAAATAAAAAGTCACATCATTGAGTTAGAGCGAGATCTAGTGAGTGTGTACTTGTGTTTGTGAGTGGGAATATGGCAATACAAAAACAGAGGAGACAGCTGAGAGGAACAAACAAACATCTGTCAATAACAAGAAGAGAGAGGACAGAGGGAGGGAAGGAGAACGTGGCGGACGTGTTTTCTCACCAGATAATGAAGACATGATGTCGACGGCCAAATGTTAAACGGATTAAACTTCCCACCCCGAGGAGGAGAAGAAGAGGAGTGGAAGTGATGCGGTCACTGTCTGTCGGCCATTATTGGGTTTGTGGTTTCTTCTGAAATGTCTCGTATTCTCTGACTGTGAGGGTGTGTGTGATAATTAAAGGGTTATTCATTATTATTAGGTCTTCACAGAACGAGGCCAAGGCAGGTTTTTCGTTAACATCTAACCTGTAGGTTTTAGTGGAAATGTTTTAATAAAAGTGACCAGAAAATGACTATCCCAGCCTTTAAGCGCAAAGGTGATTTGCAGGTGAAAAGAGGGTAAAAACTGGACTTAATTTGTGATTTTCAGATATCTTAACAATTTTTTAAACCTGTAATTAATTATGTGTGTTGTATATTTTAAGTCGGTTGTGTTTATAAATGTTTTTATGAATTTTATCCTGTATGTAAAGCGACTTTGAGTAGCTCGAAAAGCGCTCTATGAATAAAATGTATTATTATAATTCTTTTTTAAATTATTTTATATAAAAATATATAAATTAAATGGATAATAACTACTATATCTTTTTTTAAATTATTATATACATATATTTTGTTACTGTCAATTATTTTTTCTGTAAATCAACCAATTCGTCAACTAATCATTGCAGCTCTAGTTTTTCTAAAGTGTTCCTCAGGTTCATGGACGCCGGAAGGGGGGTGCTGAGGGGGCTGCAGCACCCCCATCTGCGAGGCTCCACTAGCACCCGCAACCCGAAAATAAACCGTCAGTGTTTGCCGTCAAAGCTCCAGCTCTCCTCGTGCCTCTTTGAGAGTCCTGACTCTCCATCGCTACAGCAGTTTCCCCCACAAGCGCGCCACAGTTTCCACTAGCCCCTCCCCCCTCCCAGGTTGTCACAGTTTCGCCCCCCCCCCGCACCCCCAACTCTGACTGACTTCCCGCATCCCTGATCTGCAGCTATTCAATTATTTTGACATTTTCTCAGATCTTTTGTCGCGGGTATTTTTGACTATTAAAATGTCTTTAAGTGACTATAAAACCCTCAACAGATACAAAGTATAACTACTTTATATTTGTTTTTTCTTCATCTGTATTAGGATGATCACATAGCTTGCAATTAAGTTGATTTAAGCTTCTTACACGTTACATAAATCACCGTAAACTGGACGAATGGATGGAGATTAAATTAAATATGTTTACAGACAGAGTGAGGGATTGTGTTTCGGGAAGAAGGGACCGGAGAGAAAGTACCTGATGTTCCCCTCGTGAGCCACCTCATTATCAGACTGCCTGATATGGCAAGAGAGCAGGAGGTGAAGAGAAAGAAACACACACACACACACACACACACACACACACACACACACACAATACAATATACACACACACACACACACACACACACCCAGACAAAGGTTAGTGTGCAGCCCTTGAAGCTACAGATTCCCCTTTATCGTGCATTTACTTCAAAATATGTTATATAAGACGTGCTTGGATGTGTGTTGCATGTACCAAAGTGGATCCTTGTATACACTAAAATAGGAAATAAATATAAATGAAATGCATGTTGTTATACTGCATCATGCACGGTACTCTACAGATAGACCTGTAGATATATAGGTAGACATTTGAAAGAAAAAAGAAGAAGTAATGGCATCAAAGAAACAAGAAAGATATAGAAGTATCAGTGGAAACACACACAGCTTGACGAGCGGTGAATAGGAAAAAAAAATAAAAAAAATTACTTGGACACATTATACTGTAAGGTATATTAACTGTGATTTAAATCTAATGGCTACAGATGTCAGTTTAAAACATGTCTGAGTCGCTGGGAATGGAAATGGTAAAAGTCATAGTACTCTTTTCAAGAAAGCATTCAAATATAACTGAGACTGAAATATCAAAATACACGTTCTTTATTTCTATAATCACCTTCTTCAATCTCTAAAAGTTAACAAACTCTTGCGTAAGACATGAGATTCTTCAGCTGCTCCTTCCTCCCCATGACACAGACCCCACACGGCATCTTAGAGATACAAAATCATCTTTGTTTGCTTGTAAGAAAATCTAAAAAGACACTATTTCATAATATGTTTTATAATGGTCTTACTTGCTCCAGTAGACCCTCCCATCGATGGTCTGCATCTCCCCGAGCATGGCCAGCAGCAGAGAGGATTTCCCACAACCCACCTGGCCCACAATCATGGTCAGCTGACCTGAAGAGGCAGGAAACAAGTGGTGGAGAAAGTTAGTATTGGCGTTTTCCTCGGATAATACAGCGTAGTATGTATTTAAAAGCGTATGTAAATCCCACCTGTGGGGATGCAGATGTTGATGTCTGACAGCGTGGACAGGTTGCTTCCCCAGGTGAAGAATCCATTGCTCACCTGGAGACAAGCAATGCAAAACGAACAGAACGGTATTTATCCCACCGTAGATATTGAAGAAGATTCAACTTATTGTCATGTACAGGTTCTATGTAACGAAACGGTTTCTCTGCGTTTGACCCATCCTAGTGTTCGGAGCAGTGGGCTGCCATTTTGTACGGCGCCCGGGGAGCAGTGTGGGGAACGGTGCCTTGCTCAGGGACACCTCGGTAGCACTTGGTCTTTCCGGGACTTGAACTGGTGACTTTCCGGTTGCCAAGCCAATCCCTATGGACTTCGCCACCACCGCCCCAGTGGTTGCATGCCGTTATTTCTTTTGATGTCATAATATATGTTGCATTGCTTGAGTAGCCAAGGCCTCGTCTCCATTTCGCATTAAATTACATATCATTTGTTAGACGCTTTTATCCAAAGCCACTTACATTCAGTACTGTGGATAATCCCATGCTGACTGCAGTGGGACTCGAACTTGCTACCCCCTGATTCGAAGTCCAGCACCCTACCCACTGAGCCACAGCCGCCCTCAGCCCTAAAGCTTTTGAATTGAACCGATGCTTCAATTTGGATTCCTTCAAAGGTTTGAAGGGATACTGTGTGATGAAGTATGTGTCTGTGCAGAGGATGTCTCTGTCATTGAGCAACACAGAGCTACGTGCTGTTTTCTTGTTATGCGCAGACCCGCATGACCCGTTTCATGTCCTGACCCGGGGTTTAAAAAAACCTCTCGTTCGAGTTCACTGGTGTGAAAGCTGCTCTGTTACACAATGACGGACACATGCTGAGTTCATGGTATGTGGGACTGAAGACAGACGTCATCATGTGACGCATTTCTCAGGTTCTGGAGAGTTCATCTCAACGTACACGGACAAGTAAAACAACCTGACCCAAGAGGAGCAGGTGCTTTGGTGGGGAAGGACTGAGAGCTCAGAGATACTAACATGTTCAATATCTGTCACAAGATGATACCATACCCAGACCTACAATTAAAGAGGACATATTCTGCTCATTTTCAAGTGTATATCAGTGTAGTGTCTACTTTAAAGAGTCCTCTCCTGCTGATGTTCAGGTGTATATCAGTATGTAGTGTCTCTACTTTAAAGAGTCCTCTCCTGCTGATGTTCAGGTGTATATCAGTACGTAGTGTCTCTACTTTAAAGAGTCCTCTCCTGCTGATGTTCAGGTGTATATCAGTATGTAGTGTCTCTACTTTAAAGAGTCCTCTCCTGCTGATGTTCAGGTGTATATCAGTACGTAGTGTCTCTACTTTAAAGAGTCCTCTCCTGCTGATGTTCAGGTGTATATCAGCATGTAGTGTCTCTACTTTAAGAGTCCTCTCCTGCTGATGTTCAGGTGTATATCAGTATGTAGTGTCTCTACTTTAAAGAGTCCTCTCCTGATGATGTTCAGGTGTATATCAGTATGTAGTGTCTCTACTTTAAAGAGTCCTCTCCTGCTGATGTTCAGGTGTATATCAGTATGTAGTGTCTCTACTTTAAAGAGTCCTCTCCTGCTGATGTTCAGGTGTATATCAGTATGTAGTGTCTCTACTTTAAAGAGTCCCTCTCCTGCTGATGTTCAGGTGTATATCAGTATGTAGTGTCTCTACTTTAAAGAGTCCTCTCCTGCTGATGTTCAGGTGTATATCAGTATGTAGTGTCTCTACTTTAAAGAGTCCTCTCCTGCTGATGTTCAGGGTGTATATCAGTATGTAGTGTCTCTACTTTAAAGAGTCCTCTCCTGCTGATGTTCAGGTGTATATCAGTATGTTAGTGTCTCTACTTTAAAGAGTCCTCTCCTGCTGATGTTCAGATGTATATCAGTATGTAGTGTCTCTATTTTAAAGAGTCCTCTCCTGCTGATGTTCAGGTGTATATCAGTATGTAGTGTCTCTACTTTAAAGAGTCCTCTCCTGCTGATGTTCAGGTGTATATCAGTATGTAGTGTCTCTACTTTAAAGAGTCCTCTCCTGCTGATGTTCAGGTTGTATATCAGTATGTAGTGTCTCTACTTTAAAGAGTCCTCTCTCTACATGGCCTATAAACCATGTACTTAAAAACACAAGTTTGGGACAAAGTGTTTGATTTCTGCACAAAATCAACATAAAGAAAAGTCAACATAAGGAAGGAATGCATCTAATGATCTTGAGGTAAACAAATCTAAATATTTAATAATAAACATTGACATCAGATCAGATATTTGTTCCAACATTTTCTCATGCACTTTTAAGTAGATATTGAGTCTCCAACATGGAAAATAACTGTGGGTTCTCGTGTGGTTAGAAAGAGAAAATGGAGATCTTTATCCAATGGAGGCAAATTAAAGTTGTTGTTCTATTTATTTACATATGGATGCAAAGTAAAGCTTCAGTCTCTATGCAACATGCTGTATATTATCCACCATCTCTATGAGTGTTTCACAGCGTTACATCTCCGGTGGAAATGGATCAGAACATGGCCTTCATATCTGATCTCTGTTCAGTGATCTATCACCCTGCTTCCTGCTGTTTACATTCCTCCCATCTGTTGCATTTATTTGTTTATTTTATCTGACAACCCCCCCCCCCCCCCCCCAAAAAAAGCTTTTCTTGAATATCCCCTTGTGACACAGATCCCAAAAGGCATCTCAGAGATACAAAATAATCTTTGTTTCCTTGTAAGAAAATCTAAAAAGGCACGACTTTCTTATAAGAGACCTGTAGCATTTTGGATCCTGTTGTATTTTTGATTATTATTTATTTTAATATTCCAGCATATTTTTGATTGTTTTGTCTATATGTAATATAATATATATTTTTTTATTTGTAATTGTTAATTCTCTTTTCCACTTTTTAAAGTATTTTAAGTATTGTATTTCAATGTCTGAACACACTTCTGCTTCTGTGACGAAAGAATTTCCCAAATTGGGATCAATAAAGTATCTCTCTATATATCTTTCTTTCTATCTGTCTGTCCATCCATCCATCCATCTGTCTGTCTGTCTGTCCGTCCATCTATTCATCCATCCATCCATCTATCTATCCATCTATCTATTCATCCATCTATCTGTCCATCCGTCCATCTATCTATCCATCCATCTATCTATCCATCTATCCATCCATCCATCTATCTGTCCATCCGTCCATCTATTTATCCATCCATCTATCTATCCATCTATCCATCCATCCATCTATCTGTCCATCCGTCCATCTATCTATCATCCATCTATCTATCCATCTATTCATCCATCCATCCATCCATCTATCTATCTATCTATCCATCCATCTATTCATCTATCCATCTATCTATCTATCTATCCATCTATCCATCCATCCATCTATCTGTCCGTCCGTCCATCTATCTATCTATCTATCTATCCATCCATCTATCTATCCATCTATTCGTCCGTCCGTCCGTCCATCTATCTATCTATCTATCCATCTATCCATCCATCTATCTGTCTATCCATCCATCCATCTATCTATCTATCTATCTATCTATCCATTTATCTATCCATCTATCCATCCATCTATCTGTCTATCCATCCATCCATCTATCTATCTGTCCGTCCGTCCATCTATCTATCTATCTATCTATCCATCCATCTATCTATCCATCTATCCGTCCGTCCGTCCATCTATCTATCTATCCATCTATCCATCTATCTATCCATCCATCTATCTATCTATCTATCTATCTATCCATCTATCAATATTTTAATTCAATTTTTACCGGTTAAGACATCCAGGAGAAGTTCTCTGCCCACAGATACCTGCCTAATTTGTCTGATTTCTTTATACAGAGTGATTAAGTATTAGCTAAACCTCTCTAATAAACATCAGGCATCAGCATCGTATTTAAAATCATTCAATAAAGTAAACACTGATCTGCGTCATGGAAGATCAGATATTATCAAAAAAGGAGCCAAAGGGAGTGGAAGTAGAGATGAAATATGTAAAATGGGGAGTGAAATGTGGAAATAATTCATCATAAATGTGTGGGGTCACTGCCGTATGATCACAGAACAATTATCTAAAATAAAATCTAAGTATCTGAAAGAAATGGTTCCTTCACACACAAACCCATTTCGTGTCTTTAAAGTTGCATTGATATTTGCAAAAACAAGAAATCAGGAAATTATGAATATGGGATCAAATTAGCCACTTGGTCTCAAAGCAGCTAATTTTGTGACTCATCAGCTGATAAGTCGATTTCCTGTCCCTCTAAACACCTGATTGGTTGGGAAGACAACACACAAATCAATGTTGAGAGACACTTTGAACCCAGAGGCTGGTGGTAAGGACCTCAGACAACTTCAATTTAAAAGAGGCTATTGAGACAAGTGCCCTCAGTTTGAGGCTTGATTGAAGGTCATTCCAAGACCAAGGACCATGATAAAAAAGACTCCTTTTTCCAGCCTCAGGAACCTGGACCCGTATCCAGGCACTGGATCTGAGGTTGTAAGAGTCACAAACTGGAGTAAATCTGGCACATATGTACAGTGGAAGCTTACCTAAAATGGCTTTATACATGAATAAAAACCAATGCTGCATCCTACGCATAGTAAGTGAGGACCATCCAGTTAGGCTATACAGTTTGCAATGATGAGTCCTATCGGGTGCATTTGATATGTATCGCAGTGCAGCATGGTAGAGTGGGTCAAGTTGGGCCAAAACAGTGGGACAGGAAAATCTATAGATTGTATCACCGTAGTCCAGCTGGGACAGGAATAAGCCAGAGACCAACCTTTTACGGGATGAAGTTGAAAAACAACATTTAAGTCTGTAATGGAAGCCAAGAGTGAATTTCAATTTCTTTGTTAAAACTTCAACGTGGTGTTTGAAGTTCAGATTTCTGTCCAACCAAAAGCCCAGATATTTGTAGGTATTGACAAACTCACTAGAAACACCATCAAGGGTGTCAATGGAGAGGCAAGAGGACGCTGACTTGGGAGCAAAGAGCATTGCTTTGGTTTTCTTAATGTTCAATAGCAGTTTGGAATCAAGAAGCGCATGCTGCAGCCGCGTGATAAAGTCAGATTGGAAACGGCCATATCCAGAGTAGGAGCACATGAATATACAATAGTGTCATCAGCATACATATGATAGGTAGAAAATTGCATCTGATTACAAATATTGTTTACATATAATAAAAAGAGCAAGGGCCCCAAAATAGAGCCCTGTGGAACTCCCTTCTCCGAGGTGACAGGCTCAGAGACAGTCCTACCCAACCTGACGCATTGAGTATGGTCGGTTAGATAACTCTGAAACCAGCAAATGGCATTATGACCGAAACGACGCACCAACATAACATTAGACAGAATGTGGTGATCTACAGTGTCAAATGCTTTGGCTGAGTCAATAAACAATGCAACACAAACTGATTTTGTATCCAAAGCAGCCTGAATATCGTCTTTCAGACCGGCAGTCACAGCACTGTGCTTTGATCTGAATCCAGATTGCATAGGATTAAGGATGTTGTGTGAATTAAAAAAAAGTTTTAGCTGAGTAGAAACTAGGGACTCAAGAATCTTTGATAACACAGAAAGATTTGAGATAGGACGATAGTTATTCAACTCTGTGGGATCACCAGCTTTCAAGAGGGGCGATACCAGAGCTTGCTTCCACACAGCCGGCAGTGTGTGAGTGGACAGGGAGAGATTAACAATATCAGTAACTGGTTGAGCTATAATCTGAGCTGCCATTTTTAAAAAGAACGGGTCGAGGCCGGCAGGCCCGGCAGACAGGATCAATTGAGGGCAAGCCCTGTAAGACTTCAGAGACCGAGAAAGAAGCTAAATCAGAAACAGGGGAGTTCATCTCTTGACTATAGGGCTGTGAGTACGACCATTTAGAGCAGGGGTGTCAAACTCAATTTCATCACGGGCCACATCAGCATTATGGTTGCACTCAAAGGGCCGGTTGTAACTTTAAGACTATATAAAAAGACATGTAAAAATATTTAATATATAAAATAATGTATTATATAACATTATTTCCTCTGCATTGGATTATTATCCGATAGGGGAATAACTTCATAATTAACTACGTTTGAAAGCAGAAGTCTAGGACAAATAATTGCAAGTCTCTTCAGTGAGAATGTCACAAAATGATTTAAAAAGAAAAGCCAAAACGACATTTTGGGGGGAAATTAACATTTAAAAAAAAAAAGACAATTCTGAGAAAAAAGTCAAATTTGAGATGCATTGTGGGACATGTAGTTTATGGGCAACGTGCTTATGTAAATTAACATGTAACCGTATAATAAACATATTTATATTCTTTGCAGGCTCTTATGGGGCCACAGAAAATGAAGTCGCGGGCCGGATTTGGCCCCCGGGCCTTGGGTTTGACACCCCTGATTTAGAGTCATGCCTTTGCTCATCAAACATGTGACCAGCCTTTTTGAAGTGAGCATTAAAAGCATTAGACATACCATCTGAATCTGAAATAAAAGAATCACTGCCCTTCAGTTTCTGTGGGAAACTAGAAACCTTCTTGCTCTGAAGTGATTGAATTGTTTTCCAGAATTTCGAATGGTCATTAAAACTATCAGTGGTTAAGCTCAGATAGTAATCAGCTTTAGCTTTTTTAATAAGGGCTGAACATTTATTTCTGAGGACACGAAAAATAAGCCAGTCATCACTAGTGTTAGACTTCCTAGCTAAAGACCATAGCTTATTTCGATCATGAATGAGATCAGATAATTCTCTAGTAAACCATGGAGTGATCCTATTCTTAACTCTGAATTTTCTAAGGGGGGCATGTCTATTAATAATCGATAAAAAGTGATCAATAAAAAATTGGACGGCAGCATCGACAGATGGAATTAACGCTATGAAGTGCCATTTAACCTCCGCCAGATCGTGTAGGAAAGCCTGCTCAGAGAAGTGTTTGAAGCAGCGCCTGAGCACAATAAGGCCCTTGGCTTTGGGCGACTTAGTGCTCCTAACGCAAGCAATAGTGCAATGGTCGCTGATATCATTAGGAAAAACACCAACAGACACGTACTTATGAGCTTCACATAATCTGGTTGGAGTTTTTTTATTTGCATAGAGCCAGTAGGAGAACATCCTGGGTCCCAAAGAACGACACACTCAATGCTACAGAACAGCATTGTACTGTAGATAGATAGGATATTGAATAAAGAATATCAATCAATCAATCAATCAATCAATCAATCAATCAATCAATCAATCAATGTTTATTTATATATTGATTGATATTCTAAATAATAATAATAATGCATTACATTAAGTACACATTACACATATTAGACATGTAAGAGTCATTACTGCGGACATTACCCACAGGAGCAAATGCAGGTAAAGTGTCTTGCAAGGACACGACGGCCTGACGCAGTGGCGGCCGAGGCGGGATTCGAACTGGAGTTCACCAACGCCCCTTGATCTGATGACCAACGCTCTAACCACTGCGCCAAAACCAAAAATGCCAAAACTTATATTCCTTATTCAATATATCTTTATTGTCATCATACAAAGTACACCGACATTTCCTAGGTAACCCTCACTGCATATATGCATTAGTATTTCAAGAGCTTGCAATTGTGTGTCTTTACTTATATTTTTTTACGGCAATACCCCCGTGGACAAAGCTAGTTTGAGAGAGAACCATTTTTTTTTTGTGAGTTTCTCGTGGAATAACTTGTTTGTGGCCCTGACTACAAACCCAAACATCACATATTGGGATCAAATCAAACAATCGTACAACATTGGTTAAAAGAAACGTAAAAAAAATGTGGATAACGCTACATATTGATGGCAATAAATACAACATAAACTATATATATATCATATATGGGTGTAATGCTTGGGTACTGACACACTTAGCCTATGTAATGTTTAATAGATGATAAATCAAATCCTCACAACCAAGACCGATGGTATGGAAAACCTTTCGCTTCCTCTCGTTTTAATTAAGTGACCGACGTCTTTGCAGAGAAGAGACAGGAAGTGCAGCGCTGAGAAAAAGTCGGACTCATTCACAAGGCCCTTTGAGGGGTTAGCTAATTCTCGTGTGAATCCTACACTTCCTGTTAAGACAGAGTACACACACACACGTATGATTCCACCCACCCAGAAGTGACCCATGGATGTACAAACACACGAGATATGAAACAGCTGTTGACGTTGTTAAATAAATGGGTATTAGAGAGCAGCTCCTACGTGTCTCTGTATGTGTGAGAGATAACGACCCTCCACCATAAAATTAAACGCATAAATACAGAAATATCTGCAAAAATAGTGTCAGTTTAAACCCAACCAACAATTTTAAAGACTTGTATTTATATATTTATAACTACGTCTTGTTTAAAACACACCTGAAAGTGTTATTTTAGAGCTAGCATATAGCAGGTATACACGATTTAGCCTGTGTATCGGTAATTGCCTTTTAATTATGGTTACTATCTTTATCATAAAGTGTGTTTTTTTATTATATGATCCACTGTCTAGAAGTGCCAATTTGTCAAGAAGAGATCTGGCATTATTATTTTTTATTATAAAACTACTAGGAACATAATTGAAGCAAATCATGTACAAAAAATCTAATAATATGTTTAAAAATCTGCGAAAATTGGGTTTTAAATCGCCACTTTGAAACCAACCACTATTCATTTGTATTATGGCTTTTTAACGTCTGTTTTTAAATGTATGCAAGTGTCATTTTATGATGCATTTCTGTTGTTTTTTGGAAAGAACTTTTGCTTTTTTTAACATGTTTGTAAGTTAGTTATTATTGTCTTCTTACATGACAACGTTTGGGTGTGTTGGAAATAACAAATCCGTCTTAAAAAACACTTATGTTACTTATGTTATTGTATCTTTCCCCCTCTTAACTGCCCTCTCTTCTATCCCCACTCTTATTAAAGTGGCCGCTCTTCCCTCTGTATATAAAGCTGTCTTTCCCCCTAAGGTCTCCTTAAACTTTATCAGTTTGTGGGGTCGTAAAAGTGCCAGCAGTCGTCAGGAGAGTTGAGTTCATCTCTAGTTCCTCTAATCACAGTCTCACAGAGGTTTCTACTCCCACTTTATTAAAAACCTGGTTCTACCTCGTACAAATATTACTAACAGCGGCCAATAAAACGATTACAATAAGATGGCAGTTTCCCATACATTGATTTATTTGTGGCGGGCCGTCACAATTAAATATTGTCCGCCACGAATGGATCTCATAAAAAATAATAATAATAATAATTTTTTGGTCTAATGGATAGTGAGGTGGGCTGATGATCGGAAGGTCGCGAGTTCGAATCCCGCCTGGAACACCACTACTAGTGTGCCCTTGAGTAAGGCACTTAGCTTTAGAATAAGGCGCCTGCTAAATGATATTTTTGGGAGAATAAACCCCACAGATCCTCAACTCCGGTGTGTCTTGGGGGGGGGGGTGCAGGGGGGTGCAGAGGGGGTGCGGTGCGGTGCCCCCACAAATAGAATGGATGGCGAGTGGCTGACAATTCTAAAAAAGTACATACTATGCTACGATTACAGAGGGATGTTTTTAAAGAAAGATGGACACCATTACGTATTAGGAGGAAATTGGGATTAATAATGGACGGATTATAGAGGCTGCATTAAAAAAAGCAGGTTCTACGTCTAAAATAATTTCCTGTAAAGAGCTATCGAACCTTAACGTAGGGACACACCAAGCGGACACCAACGAACTGACACAGACGGACCCGACTGTTGCGTCGCCTCGCGTCTCTGCGTCTTGGCCATGTGTCGCACTGGAACACACCGCAAAGACTTCAGCCGACAGTCAAGAAGCACGTACGAACTGCGCATGCGTGAGTGGCAATACCTCTCCCTACCAGCAGACGGCGGTAATGTGTATTCGTCATTCAAAAGAGGCAACAACCGGAAGACAGACTGCGTGATAACCGAGAGAAGAAGAACAGACTGCGTGATATCAACAAACAACGAATAGCGTGTGCGTTCCATGTTCCCTCTACAACGAGAAGCTCACGGGGCTTTCCCGAACCTGAGTCGAGAGCTGTAGTCAAATGAAATCTCAGATTTGCCTTCTTAATCGTTTGTTTGGGTCCCTCACTTCCGTTTCGCTTCTCATGCACTGATTCGCCAGCTGAACAGCCAATCAGAGTGATTTATTTGACCGACAGCCTTTGGCCGATTGCCCACCCATTCGACATGTGGAATCGGTAGGTTGTCGGCCAAAAAGGTGTCGGCACGCCCGAAAAGACACGGCGGTGCGGGACACACCAATCTGAGTAGGGCGACAGGACGCTCATCGTCGGCCTGACAACCATCGAAGGCCAACATCGGCTTGGAGTGTCCGGGGCTTTAGACCCTTTGTCCACATGGTGTGTTTGCATGGCTATCGTAAAGTCTCAATATCTTGACACCGTTTTTACAAGACAGACTTGCCTTTTTTCTACCTCTTTTGGAGCTACTTTGAATTACTTTGATACCCTTTTTTCACCATGAACATGCTTGCTCTCACACTTCATTATCAATGGGCCTTTTTCCTGCTCAGTTTGACTGCCGTAGCGTTAGAACTACAAACCTCAGCGGCAGGAACAACAAGTGTCTGCCTGGCTGATCTTCTTCATGTATTGGTCTTTTTTATAGAATAGAGGAATAGAATATGGAGGGATGAAGCCCTCTGTAATGGTCACACATGCAGAGCACACAGGCAGCTAGTGGGCAGCTAGTGTACAGCGCCCGGGGAGCAATGGGAGTGAGGGGTGTCCGGTGCCTTGCTCAAGGGCACCACGGCAGGGCAGGAGGAGAACTGGGACCTCTCCAAGTAGCAGTCCACACTCCATATTTTAGGTCTGGTCGGGGACTTGAACCGGCGACCCTACGGCTCCCAGTCCAAGCCCCTACTGACTGAGCCCCTGCTGAAATACACTGCCAAAAATGAGCTTTTCCTCCAGTTTCTTCAGGCGCCTTTCTGTGAAGTAAAAATGGTTCCAGCCCTTTTGTTGTTGTAGATTAAAGTGACGGCTCTCTCCGTCAGAAAAAAGGCCCAGTTAAAAATCTTTTGAACATTTGACCTTGGCAGTAAAGGAAGGCAGGAGATCAGATATAATCAAACGTGGGGAAAGGGAGCGGAAGTATGGATGGTATGGAAAACACTGAATGTACTCTTCCAGTCTGAGAGCAACATGCTAACAAAGCTATCAACTGTAGCTGAGTGCATGACAGGATGTGTGATGACCTGGAAGAGCATCAGGACTGTTTGAGGCAGATGATAGCTCTGTGATGAACATGATGACTCAGCCTCTATGGAGAGAGACATCAAGCATGCTCATTTCTGACGTGGAGCTAATCTGAAGTAAACATTGAATACTGCTTTCTGTTCCTCCATCTTGTGACTGCGTGACTCCCTCTCTTGATATCAGCATGTGAAGGACACTGCTCAGGGACTAGTTGATGCTCTGTATGTGATGACTCCTGAGGCTGAAGCTCAAGCCGGGGACCAGGGAGATTTTACTAACATTATATATGGCAGTTTTTTCCCTATAATCTTTCCCCCCCTTTAACCATCCCCCTAACCGTGACCTTTGACCCTGACCTTGACCGCCACATCCTCCGTCTCCGTGGGTCTCATCTGTCGCCTGGTCGGCAGCTCGTAGTTATCCATCTGGTAGCGTATCGGCTGCTTCCTGTTGACGGCTTTGGTCTTCAGGGGGACATTAAAACAGAGAGAGAGAGAGATGTGAAGTTAGCAATAAATATGAAACTGAAGACTTTCCTGCATCCGCTTCAGTTCCTCGGGGAGAGGAAGTGGAGCGGGGGTTCCCTCTGAGACGGAGGATGTTCACCCCGAAGGTTCAAGTCCCACTGCTCACACATTATCCAGACACATAGAAAACATCCTGTTCATCGGAGGCGCTGCTCCGCATGCACATTTGGTATTTTAGTAGTAGAGATGGCAAAAGTACACACATCCTTTACTCAAGTGGAAGTACAGATACTCACGTTTAAAAACCATGAAACGATTCCAAAACGATGTCTATAAAAAAGTCGGGCTGCTTTAAAAGGATGTCTTGGCATTAGGGCTGCACGATATTGAAAAAAAAATGACATTGCGATATTTTTATCCCCTGCGATATATATTGCGTTTTTTTTAACTATATTTAACCGGATGAAGGATTTTAGTCACGGACGTCTGGACTCATCGTACCTTAAGTCATGATCTAACATGTCATGATCATAATGCAGGTTGCTTCCCCTCAAATAATCTGTGAATGAAGAATAGAAGAACCTTTTTCTATCCAAAATAGTTCCAGATGGCAGATGTTGCTTTTTTTGGAAGTAAATCTTCATTCTCGCCGGTATTGTCCTCCTGTGCCTCGCTCATTTTTTACCGGTGTTTTGATGGTCTGCAAACTAGCGGGGCGGGGCCTGCTGCGATCTGATCAAGAATGATTGTGATTGGTGGTTTGCTGTGCATGCAGAGCCGGCATGTCACTCACTCAAGTGCCCTTGACATGAGAGCCGCGCAAGTTTTCCTTTTGTAGCAAGCAGCAAAATAATTGTAACATGACGTGTTTGAGTTCATTTCCCTACTTAATATCGCACGTCCTAAAAAAAAAAAAAAAAAAAAAAAAAAAAAAAAATTAATTATTATTATTATAAAAGATTAATAAAATCGCACGTCCCTGCGTTGTGAATATCGCGGTTATCGCCACGATACATCGTTCAGCCCTAATTGGCATCCTCTGATTGCTTTGTTACCACCATCTGTTTTAAAATGGCATGAATGTTTGATTTGTTTCTTCAGCTCTTCGTTACCCAGCAGATATTTAATGTGACGTCTGTGAGCTGCACGAGTCTCGGATCTTAATTGGAGGCATTCTTTGCAGCAGATTTACTCGTTGCTTTCTGCTTTTTAACAGTTTGACTTCCTTTTCTGCAGATAAACAGGTGCCTGGTTTTATCCAAAAGACCCCTACCTTAAATAAAATAGTCCTTTTTTGCATTTAAGTGTGCCCTTCTCCATAAGGCGCTGAAATGCTGGAATACACTAAAGGAACATTTGTGGTTTTGATACCAGGGTCTTATAATTATTGCCTTTTGATCGACTGTGGTCTTATTTCTACTGTCGCTAAGCAGCAACAAGTTTTTAAGCATTTATCTAAAGTAAATTAGCTTGAAAGTAAAACAAGTGGCATGTGTGCATCTAGACCGGGTGACAACACAACCTATTGACGCAGCAACCACTGTAAGTTATATTCTTGTTTAATTAGACTTCTCTGTTTCATTCATTCTACTCTGTATAATTGTTCTGTAGTTATTGTAGCTAAAACGGCGCTTTTGAGAGATTTTAAATCTCAGATCTGCTCAAGTGAACCTGTTACACAGGTCTCAGTAGGCACTCAAGCCTGCATTACAATATAGGCAAGGACACTCTGCTGTCGCCCATCAGCTGTAGAGAGGTAACTAGTTAGAGGGGCGTGGCCCCACAGCTGTGAGAACTCAGCAATCAGGCGTCCATTTTAGGTAGCTCTTTCCTGGAGCGTCAGCTTCAGACATTGGAGTCCTGCGGGAGTAAGACTGACAAAGACAATAGAGTCCTGTGGGAGTCACGAGGGAGGCAAATCCTCCTCTGATTAAGCTAATTACCGCTGGTGTCTTGTTTTCTTTTCTTTAGCTTTCTAGCCCCTCATGCTATAATCATGTGTATTTTCTCCATTCCTGTTCATGTGTCTTCTCGCAATTATCACTGGCCCCGTGTATCTCGTAATCGCTATAACCGGCCTGCTCTCGTCTATCCCACGTGCTCCACTGGGATCCAACATCTAGTTTCAGGCGGCCTGTGGAACTGCCAGTCAGCTGTTCCTAAGGCCGACTTCATCTCTGGCTCCGCCTCCCTGCAGACTCTGGGTTTCCTTGCTCTCACTGAGACCTGGATTACTCCATCCAACACATCCACCCCAGCAGCTCTCTCCACAGCATATTCCTTCTCCCATACACCCAGACCCACTGGCAGAGGAGGTGGCACTGGCCTCCTGCTCTCTCCCACATGGAGCTTTTCCCTCTTCAAGCTACCTAACTTCGCTCCTTCCACCTTTGAATTCCATGCCGTCACAGTAACCCATCCTATACAATGAACCCTTGTTGTTCTCTACCGTCCACCAGGCGCCTTGGGGGACTTCTTGGAGGAGTTAGATCGTCTCCTCTCACACATCCCTGAATCTGGCCCTCCCGCTGTACTTCTCGGAGACTTCAACCTCCAGACGGGGAAGATAGACGAACATCTCTGTTAACCGCCTTTGCTTTCTCACTGTCTCCGTCCCCACCGACTCATAAAGCTGGCAGTGTCCTTGATCTCATATCGTCAAGGACCTGCTCTACTTCTAACCTCTCTGTAAACCCGCTCCACACCTCCGATCACTTCTTCATTTCATTCTCTCTACCCCTTTCCAAACATAACAAACTAATCTCTTCTCATCCTGCACCTGTCCGCCGTAACCTCCGTTCCCTCTCCCCCTCTACCTTTGCCTCATCGGTGCTCTCAGCCCTCCCTTCCTCTGACTCGTTCCAACTCCTGCCTCCAAGCTCTGCTGCAGAAACTCTCCTCTCTACTCTCTCATCCTCTCTGGACTCTCTCTGTCCTCTCACATCTCGGCAGGCTCGTCAGTCCCCTCCTGCTCCCTGGCTAAATGACGCACTGCGTGCTGATAGAACCGTCCTTCGGGCAGCAGAGTGGAAACGGTGGAAATCCAAACACCGTGACGACCTCCTAACCTATCAGGCTCTCCTCTCCTCTTTCTCTGCTTCCATCTCTCAGGCAAAAAGCACTTTCTTTCAAGATAAGATCCAATCTTCCTATTCCAATCCCAAACAACTATTTTCCATCTTCTCCTCCCTCCTGGACCCTCCCAAAGCCCCTCCCCCTCCTCCCTCTTGGATCCCCCCAAGGCCCCTTCCCCCTCCTCCCTTCCGTCAAGCGACTTTGTTAACCACTTTGAAAAAAGGTTGATGATATTCACCTTTACTCACCGCTGGGTCACCAGACCCTCCTTCCACCCACACACTGACCTCCTTTCCCCTCTCTCTCCAAGTGAGGTTCTCACCCTCAGTTCCTCTGCCCGCCCTACCACCTCTCCTCTGGACCCTATCCCTTCAAACCTCCTTCAGACTATCGCTCCTGATATTCTACCGTTGCTCACCCATTTCATCAACACTTCTCTAACTTCTGGTCACTTTCCAAACACTCTCAAGGAGGCGAGAGTAAACCCTCTCCTGAAGAAACCCACTCTCAACCCGTCTGATGTTATAAACTACAGGCCTGTCTCTCTCCTCCCGTTCCTGTCTTTAAACAACTCTCCTATTATCTCCATCAGAACAACCTTCTGGATCCGCACCAGTCTGGTTTCAAGGCAGGTCGCTCCACAGAAACTGCCCTCCTTGCTGTCACTGAGGAACTGCACACGGCTAAAGCAGCCTCCCTCTCCTCTGTCATCATCCTGTTGGACCTGTCTGCTGCATTCGACACGGTGAACCATCAGATCCTCCTTCGCACTCTCCAAGAACTTGGACTTTCAGGCTCTGCACTTTCCCTCCTCACCTCGTACCTCAAAGACCGCACCTACAGGGTAACTTGGAGAGGGTCCGAGTCCGACCCTTGTCAATTAACTACAGGGGTCCCTCAGGGCTCTGTCCTCGGTCCCCTCTTCTTCTCTCTGTACACAAACTCGCTGGGATCAGTCATTAGCCCGCATGGTTTTTCATACCACTGCTACGCTGACGACACCCAATTAAGTCTGTCCTTTCCCCGCTCAGAGACCCAGGTCGTCGCACGCATCTCTGCTTGTCTAGCTGACATCTCTCAGTGGATGTCTGCTCATCACCTCAAGCTCAACCTTGACAAGACTGAACTGCTTTTCCTTCCGGGAAAAGATTGTCCCTCTCTTGACCTGACTATCAACATCGACCCCTCTGTTGTTTCCCCGACTCAGACTGCGAGGAATCTGGGTGTGACCCTAGATAACAACCTGTCCTTCACTGCAAACATCGCTGCTACAACCCGCTGCTGCAGATACACGCTCTACAACATCAGGAGGATGCGTCCCCAGCTGACCCAGAAAGCCACGCAGGTTCTGGTCCAGGCTCTCATCATCTCACGCCTAGACTACTGCAACTCCCTCCTGGCTGGTCTACCTGCATGTACCATCCGACCTCTGCAGCTCATCCAGAATGCAGCGGCTCGTCTGGTCTTCCACCTTCCTGAATGCTCCCACACCACTCCGCTCCTCCGCTCCCTCCACTGGCTTCCGGTAACTGCTAGAATCCACTTCAAGACAATGGTACTTGCGTACCATGCTGCGAATGGATCTGGCCCTTCCTACATCCAGGACATGGTTAAACCGTACACCCCAGCACGTGCACTCCGCTCTGCATCAGCCAAACGACTCGCTGCACCCTCGCTGCGAGGGGGACCCAAGTTCCCATCAGCAGAAACACGTGGGTTTGCTATCCTGGCTCCAAGATGGTGGAATGAGCTCCCATTGACATCAGGACAGCAGAAAGCTTACACACCTTCCGGACTGAAAACTCATCTCTCTCGACTCCACTTCGAGCGATAGAACTATTAACAAAGCACTTATATACTAACAAAGGACTGGCTTCTCTAAAGCCAGTTGAGTAGCACTTGAAATACTTGGCTCTATGAAACCTGATGTACTTTATGATTCTGTTTTCTTCAAGGTTGTGTCTTCCTGGTCGAACGCACTTATTGTAAGTCGCTTTGGATAAAAGCGTCAGCTAAATGCAATGTAATGTAAAAGTGGGATGTTTACATTTCTACCGAAAGTTGCGGAGACTCCAAAACTGTTTGTAGATGAAGAACCACAAGGTTTTCCACGAACTATTATATAATGAAGTGTGAATATCTGCTACTTTTCAGCCGTGTCTATCCTCTGCAGATATCAGGTATTAACGAGACTGAACACAAACCACAAAGTTCCTGTTGAAACCCTGATGTGAATTCAAACTGGTGTTACGAAGATAATTGTGTTAATTGATCCTGTTCTCGTTAGAACTCGTTAACACTCACCCCGCCCGAGTGTTTCTTTCCTGCTTCCATGGAAACAGACATGTCACCGTTCCTCCAGCTGTCGTCTCCGATTTCGTCACTCTGGAGAAACTCATTGAGCTTCTCGACACTGCCAACACACACACACACACACACACACACACACATTTATATTAAAGGATAAAACGATCCTAAAGTAAAAAATTATCACGGCAATATGTGGATCCAGGTGGATGTACACGATCTTACAGGTGCCTTTCGTCTGTTATATTTATACGTTTTAAGGTCAAATGTACACACACACACACGCACACACACACACACACACACACACACACACTTGAGCGAGTATGATTGTGACGACACAGATAGCTCTAATCTCTGAGGAGGTTAGAGTTTCTCCTCCCTGCTGTCAGGTTTCCTCCATGTTCCTTTAATTAGATGTTTGTATCACATCCTTTTTTAGTCATGTCCACACACACACACACACACACACACACACACACACACACACACACAATGTATACATCACTTCAGGGGACATTACATTGACTTACATGCATTTCCTGGAGACTTACCCTAACCAAGTCTTCACCCTAAAATTAATGATCCCCTTATGGGGACCTCCATTTTGTCCCCATAAGGGAGGCGAGTCCCCACACGTGGCTGTGTAAACAGATGTAGGTCCCCACAAGTATAGTAATGCTAGACCACACACACACACACGCACACACACACACACACACACACACACACACACACACACACACACACACACACACACACACACCTGACGAGAGCCTTCACAGCAAATCTGACCACAGTGGAGAGCAGGAAGAGAGGAGTGACGAGGATGTGGAACAGCGCCAGAGCAGCGAAGGCCTCGTGCGGAGTGGGGCCTTTTTCATTCAGGAAATGAGACATCACAAACGTCTACGAGACAAGAAGTGCAGGTCGGTCAGCCTCGTTGGTATTCACGTCGCGTCATGTTATGGTTGAAGGAAGCAGAAAGAAGCAGCACAATGGAGATACAGGAAGAAATGATTTGAAGTGAAAGTGACTTACCGCGAGCACGGCAGCGATGGGGATCGCAGCGTTCATGAAGACTGGAGAGAGAGAGAGAGATGAGACAACAGACATCAAGAACATGTATAATTTAATAGAATATAATGAGTATCAAATGTAAATAATACATATTTAAATGTTATATTTATTCCCAATACTTTGAGTACATTTTTCTTATCATACCTAAATACTTTTACTTGCAATGGAGTATTTTTACCGTATAGTATTAATACTTTAATTAAAGCCTAAAAGACTTGCTGTTTTATTTCCCTATACACACACAGACTAATTCACTTATCAAAGTCACATTTACTTTATTATTTGTTTACATTTAGTTGTAATTGTATTATATTATTATTTATACCACATGTCCTGTCTTTCTTTACCAATCCCCATAGAGGGTCTATTTTCTGCATTTAGCATCATTTAAACTCCGGTGTTTGTCTCCATCTTACTGGACATGGAGGTGTAGAAGGCGAAGGTCCTGAGGCTGGTGAGCTCCTTGCCTCTGGTTTCCTCCACGCTGTCGCAGAAGATATTCTCCCAGGCGTAAAGCTTTAACAACTTTATACCCTTCAAGATCTCCGAGGTCTTCTTCAGACGATCTGTAGAGTGCTCCTGAAAGCAGAGGAAAGTAAAAGGGCTGTGAAATACTGGCTTTACATCATGAAGTACAAATACTTGGTTACTGCACTTAAGTACATTTTTCTGGTATCAGTACTTTACTCCACTACTTATTTTCTGATGACATTTTACTTTGAACTCAAATACCTGTACTTTCTACTTCTCACATGTTGAACCCAAATACCTGTACTTTCTACTTCTTACATGTTGAACTCAAATACCTGTACTTTCTACTTCTTACATGTTGAACTCAAATACCTGTACTTTCTACTTCTCACATGTTGAACTCAAATACCTGTACTTTCTACTTCTTACATGTTGAACCCAAATACCTGTACTTTCTACTTCTTACATGTTGATCACAAATACCTGTACTTTCTACTTCTCACATGTTGAACCCAAATACCTGAACTTTCTACTTCTTACATGTTGAACTCAAATACCTGTACTTTCTACTTCTTACATGTTGAACTCAAATACCTGTACTTTCTACTTCTTACATGTTGAACACAAATACCTGTACTTTCTACTTCTTACATGTTGAACTCAAATACCTGTACTTTCTACTTCTTACATGTTGAACACAAATACCTGTACTTTCTACTTCTCACATGTTGAACTCAAATACCTGTACTTTCTACTTCTCTCATGTTGAACACAAATACCTGTACTTTCTACTTCTCTCATGTTGAACACAAATACCTGTACTTTCTACTTCTTACATGTTGAACACAAATACCTGTACTTTCTACTTCTCACATGTTGAACACAAATACCTGTACTTTCTACTTCTTACATGTTGAACACAAATACCTGTACTTTCTACTTCTTACATGTTGAACTCAAATACCTGTACTTTCTACTTCTCACATGTTGAACTCAAATACCTGTACTTTCTACTTCTTACATGTTGAACTCAAATACCTGTACTTTCTACTTCTTACATGTTGAACTCAAATACCTGTACTTTCTACTTCTTACATGTTGAACACAAATACCTGTATTTTCTACTTCTCTCATGTTGTACTCAAATACCTGTACTTTCTACTTCTCTCATGTTGAACACAAATACCTGTACTTTCTACTTCTTACATGTTGAACACAAATACCTGTACTTTCTACTTCTCACATGTTGAACTCAAATACCTGTACTTTCTACTTCTTACATGTTGAACACAAATACCTGTACTTTCTACTTCTTACATGTTGAACTCAAATACCTGTACTTTCTACTTCTCTCATGTTGTACTCAAATACCTGTACTTTCTACTTCTCTCATGTTGAACACAAATACCTGTACTTTCTACTTCTCACATGTTGAACTTAAATACCTGTACTTTCTACTTCTTACATGTTGAACACAAATACTTGTACTTTCTACTTCTTACATGTTGAACACAAATACCTGTACTATCTACTTCTCACATGTTGAACACAAATACCTGTACTTTCTACTTCTCACATGTTGAACTCAAATACCTGTACTTTCTACTTCTCACATGTTGAACTCAAATACCTGTACTTTCTACTTCTCACATGTTGAACTCAAATACCTGTACTTTCTACTTCTCACATGTTGAACTCAAATACCTGTACTTTCTACTTCTTACATGTTGAACACAAATACCTGTACTTTCTACTTCTCACATGTTGAACTCAAATACCTGTACTTTCTACTTCTTACATGTTGAACTCAAATACCTGTACTTTCTACTTCTTACATGTTGAACTCAAATACCTGTACTTTCTACTTCTCACATGTTGAACCCAAATACCTGTACTTTCTACTTCTTACATGTTGAACTCAAATACCTGTACTTTCTACTTCTTACATGTTGAACTCAAATACCTGTACTTTCTACTTCTTACATGTTGAACACAAATACCTGTACTTTCTACTTCTCACATGTTGAACTCAAATACCTGTACTTTCTACTTCTTACATGTTGAACTCAAATACCTGTACTTTCTACTTCTTACATGTTGAACTCAAATACCTGTACTTTCTACTTCTCACATGTTGAACCCAAATACCTGTACTTTCTACTTCTTACATGTTGAACTCAAATACCTGTACTTTCTACTTCTCACATATTGAACTCAAATACCTGTACTTTCTACTTCTTACATGTTGAACTCAAATACCTGTACTTTCTACTTCTCACATGTTGAACCCAAATACCTGTACTTTCTACTTCTCACATGTTGAACCCAAATACCTGTACTTTCTACTTCTTACCTAGCCGATGAGCCTTGACCAATGGAAACGTTGTCATGTTGCCGTTGTTCAGCATGGAAACATTCATTAGCTAACAACGACATTATGGTTCTATTAATATAAAGGGAGGTCAGGTACTCTTTGAAGCAGCTGCTAGCTATGGGTACTTTCTACTGAAGTACACTTCAAAGCCTCTTTACTTCTACTTGAGTAAAGCATGTGTACTTTTGCCCTCTCTGGAAACATTTTTAAATAAACAGTTCTATAAGCCAGCCGCTCACCAGTGTGCTTTTCTGAGTGTCTGCCAGCTTTGTAGCGATGAGGTACTGGACGGGGGCCAGCAGCACGATGACAGACGCTCCGACCAGAGCGCTCCAGCCCAGCAGGTAGTAGAGCAGGATCACTCCCATAATAATCTGCAGAGAGAGGAGGTACAGGGAGGTCCAGGGTCAAAGGCTGGGAATTAGGGTCGTTTTAGGATCAAGTCCATGATACGGAGCAAGAGGAGGGGGTAATACTACGGGGAAATCACTCGGATGTTTCTTAGACTCCTTTTTGAGGTCTCCAAATAAATAAAAAGCAATTAGCAATCTCTAAAGTGAAAAGATATTAGATTAACATGTGCACGTGACACATTTCCACACTCTTAAAATGTTTGGGTATTTCTTGTTTGTTTTTTAACGACATCACTTCACGTCTCACGGTTGATTTAGCTTCATCACATCATAGACACATATGCTTGCAAGATGTTATTATTCGACAAAAGAATATTAACATTTATTTTGTTAACTTGAGAAAACACACAGAGCCATGGGACGGGATAATGTTATGGGGAAAAAACTCGGAATATTCTAAACTAAAGTATAATATAAATATTAATACACCTTGACTAAAGTCACACATTTAAAAGAAAAAAGGTGTTTTTCTTAACCCTCCTGTCGTCTTCGGGTCAAATCTGACCGATTTACTACTTTCATCAATCATAACTTTTTTGTTTTACATTCGATTGCATTCAGGCTTCATGATATCCTTCACAGGAGACATTTGAACATATAAAATGGCTGATCACCACTTTCATTGCATTCTGGATGATTTAGTCAACTTTGTAACACCCATGGTGTTCCCGTAGTAACCATCCGGATCAGATAACACACACACACTCTAGATCAGGGGTGTCAAACTCAAGGCCCGGGGGCCAAATCCGGCCCGCGACCTAATTTTATGTGGCCCGCAAGAGCTTGCAAAGAATATAATATACCATATAATTGGTGTAATTGTTGAATATTTACTTTCAATTATTTGCCCTAGACTTCTGCTTTCAGACGTAGTTATCTAGGAAGGTATTACCAGAACTGATAATAATCCAATGCAGGGCCAACAATGTAATATAATACATTATTTAATATATATTATATATTATTATTTACATATGTATATTTATATATAATTAAAATTACAACCGGCCCTTTGAGTACAAACATAATGCTGATGTGGCCCGGGATGAAATTGAGTTTGACACCCCTGCTCTAGATGTATTACCCCCCCCCCTTATGTGCCCATCCCCCCATGTGAATCACACCTGGCACACACACAGAACAATTTGACACATTTCCCGCTCTTATGTGCCCCTCCCCCGACATGGATCACACCTAGCACACCAACACATGTTCAGTGTCTGTTCTTTGTATATGTACTGCAGTTGTTCATGTGTACCAGTACTCTGATACAATATGTACAGTTTGAAAGGGTGTGAAATGAAATGTGGTGATGATTAATGGTTTTTGTGTTAATGTAATAGCAGTTAAAACAGGACCGGTCACATTTGGCCGGGAACACGAAAGTGAGGGGGGGAACAAAGGCAATAGGAGGGTTAAGGGGGATTTAAGGGGATCTTAGGAGGATATCTTAACCCAAAAATATGCATTTTATGTTTTTAAATTGATCATTTATCTTGTTAATATAAGGATTATTTTCCCTTCCCCAGCTCCATATTTTATTTGGATGTTTTCCTCACCTACAAAAGGCATTTAAGATAAGAAGTACTTTTCCCCAATTTGGGGAAATGTTGTGTTGCAGCAGCACGAAAGACATAGCATTGGACAATACAAATTAAAAAGACTATAATTAAACAAGAAAGTAGAAAATATACATGTTGAATTTACAAATTAACGATAACAAAAACTAAATCAAGTTTACATTCACACAGCATTAAAGTTGTTAATGAACATCATTACAGAACATTGGATGCATGGAGGTGCTGTTACCTGCACCGGCATGGCCCAAAGGTTGGGGCAGAGGAAGAAGAACCACATCAGCTGGTTGGTCTCTATAGCAACCAGGTTGTTGATCTGCCCGATCGTCATCTCCCCCATCGACATGTTGGAGGTGGACAGACGCAGGATCTTGTTGTAAATCATCGCCTAGGTAACAGACATAGACGTATCGTATATCATTCAAATGTGTGATTAGATACTGCATTCATTTTACAAAAGGTATCGATTAAAGAGGCCCTATTGTGCTTTCTGGGTTTATTTCCTCTCCTATACACCTGAACATAGACCTAGCAGAGGACTCTTTAAAGTAGAGACACTACATACTGATATACACCTGAACATCAGCAGGAGAGGACTCTTTAAAGTAGAGACACTACATACTGATATACACCTGAACATCAGCAGGAGAGGACTCTTTAAAGTAGAGACACTACATACTGATATACACCTGAACATCAGCAGGAGAGGACTCTTTAAAGTAGAGACACTACATACTGATATACACCTGAACATCAGCAGGAGAGCACTCTTTAAAGTAGAGACACTACATACTGATATACACCTGAACATCAGCAGGAGAGCACTCTTTAAAGTAGAGACTCTACATACTGATATACACCTGAACATCAGCAGGAGAGGACTCTTTAAAGTAGAGACACTACATACTGATATACACCTGAACATCAGCAGGAGAGGACTCTTTAAAGTAGAGACACTACATACTGATATACACCTGAACATCAGCAGGAGAGGACTCTTTAAAGTAGAGACACTACATAGTGATATACACCTGAACATCAGCAGGAGAGGACTCTTTAAAGTAGAGACTCTACATACTGATATACACCTGAACATCAGCAGGAGAGGACTCTTTAAAGTAGAGACACTACATACTGATATACACCTGAACATCAGCAGGAGAGGACTCTTTAAAGTAGAGACACTACATACTGATATACACCTGAACATCAGCAGGAGAGGACTCTTTAAAGTAGAGACACTACATAGTGATATACACCTGAACATCAGCAGGAGAGGACTCTTTAAAGCAGAGACACTACATAGTGATATACACCTGAACATCAGCAGGAGAGGACTCTTTAAAGTAGAGACACCACATACTGATATACACCTGAACATCAGCAGGAGAGGACTCTTTAAAGTAGAGACACTACATAGTGATATACACCTGGACATCAGCAAGAGAGGACTCTTTAAAGTAGAGACACTACATACTGATATACACCTGAACATCAGCAAGAGAGGACTCTTTAAAGTAGAGACACTACATACTGATATACACCTGAACATCAGCAGGAGAGGACTCTTTAAAGTACAGACACTACATACTGATATACACCTGAACATCAGCAAGAGAGGACTCTTTAAAGTAGAGACACTACATACTGATATACACCTGAACATCAGCAGGAGAGGACTCTTTAAAGTAGAGACACTACATACTGATATACACCTGAATATCAGCAGGAGAGGACTCTTTAAAGTAGAGACACCACATACTGATATACACCTGAACATCAGCAGGAGAGGACTCTTTAAAGTAGAGACACTACATACTGATATACAGCTGAACATCAGCAAGAGAGGACTCTTTAAAGTAGAGACACTACATACTGATATACACCTGGACATCAGCAAGAGAGGACTCTTTAAAGTAGAGACACTACATACTGATATACACCTGAACATCAGCAGGAGAGGACTCTTTAAAGTAGAGACACTACATACTGATATACACCTGAATATCAGCAGGAGAGGACTCTTTAAAGTAGAGACACCACATACTGATATACACCTGAACATCAGCAGAAGAGGACTCTTTAAAGTAGAGACACTACATACTGATAACTTTCTTGTCAGTATTAATCCCAAAGGTTTATTGTCTAGTAAACATCCAAAGGGGGATTCACTTTTCAATATTCTGTCCATTAATCACTGTACCGTTAAGAGAGAGGTAAGAACTTCTAAAAAAATGTCCTTACTCTTCGACACATTCAACAGAAATGATTAATGAAATGTCTCCATTTCCAAAAACAGGACGATGGAAGATATCCTCTCCGTTTCATTTCATTCTCTTGAATACCTTTCACAGCAACACCTCAGCATGGGGTGAACAAAGCGTCTCGAGTTAAATACCCACGATGCTTCACTTCATCACTACCCACAATGCTTCACTTCACTCACCAGCAGGGCTCCGCGCAGGTTGATGCCGGTCTCTATGGTAACGTAGTATGACGCCTGCAGGAAGGTCCTCTGCAGGATCAACGCCAGGAAGAGAAGAACAGCGAGAACTGAGGGGTTCTGAAGCAGCTCGGTGGACGGTATGAAGTACACGTCCATTTTAGTGTTCTGTAACCACACACACACACACACACACACACACACACACACACACACACACACACACACACACTCAGATGATATACTGTCTTTTTTTAAACCTGATCGTCTGTATTTATATTATACTACGACAAACAATGGCTGCATCTCACTTCAGTTAAATAGATTCCTTGCGTCCTTCACTTGCGTCGTTTCCCTGCCTCTAGTCCCTCCCACCAGGGAAGCAAGGAGAGACGCAAGGAAACCACGAGAAGCAGGGAAATGAGTTTCAAGAGCAATGGGACGTCGTTTCCTCCGGAGCGTCACGTGAAGCGACGTCCGTTTGTGAGGACGCCGCACAGCTGATCGTCTGACAGCAGCCAGATCAGTGCATGCGCTGCATCGTCCAATCAGTGAGCGATACACAGTAAGGAGGCGGAGCGAGTCTCCTGTCTGGTAGTTCCTCGATTATCGCTCCTCGGGCAAAAATAAGGCCACTGGGACGGTACTCAAGATGGCGCAGACAAATCAACTTCCGGTGATACCGAGCCCGAGGAGCGAAGAAATTAAAAATAACCGAAGTGAGACGCACCCAATAAAGGGGATTCTAATTTGTATCTAGTAATTTAATACTGAAATAATGGAGCAGGGCATCAGAATCAGAACACTTTATTTATCCCAGGGGAAATTGGGCTTTGTGACATTTGCTAAATTGTTTAATTAAATAAAATAAATCATAAATAAATGTCAAAAAAAAAAATGAAAAGTCAAAGTAAGTGCACACTTTTGCTTTAACTTAATTATCGTGTTTACATAAATATTTTATTATATCTTTAGTTGAAACGTTACTTTTTACATTTCTATAAATATGTTTATTTTATTTTTGTTTTAAACCTTTTTATTGATCACTCTAACTTATATTATATGTTTATACATGTGTTCCATTCTATTATTTTTCACACAACGACGTTTTTCGATAGACATCCAGAATAAAAAAATATCACAAAATATATAATCATAATTATAAAAACATATAAACTCACATTTGCTACACTAATCATCAACGCCTCCAATGCCTAAAGTAAAAGAAGAAGAAAAGAAAGAAAATGAAAATTAGGAAAACAACAGAAATTCATCAAAAACATTTGAAATCATTGTAAAATATTCTTGGGCAGAAGTACTGTAGACTTCTATACAATCTTTCAGGTCTGGTCGGGACTTGAACCGGCGACCCTACAGTTCCCA
>JAMFTG010000236.1:115000-147500 GCA_023974075.1 Chaenocephalus aceratus | reverse complement strand
CTTCATAAGACTAATACACTTTGCATTGCATTGTGAACTTAATGCAGTGCACTTTATCCATGCAACAACTTCCTCCAGCCTTTGATTTGTCTTTGATGTCCCTGAGGAACGCCTCAAAGCATTTCCACAGAAGCAAGGATCTGTGCTTCCGCTCCAGGTACTGGCAGAAGACGGGAATTGAACTTAACTGTGATTGAATTACTGATCACAAACAAATCGGAGACACCACCCTCACACTAAGAGCTGCTCTCAGCAAACCGTTGGTTATGTAATCATAGGGCAGATTACAAAACGAAAATCTTCAAGGTAAAATGATGTATCTTTTCAAAAGTGTTTGATTATTTGATCGAGATTGTCGTCTCGAAAGCTTAGAGGGGTTCTAGAGTTTAGTCCTCTTTAATTGATATAGCCCAATACCACAGATTACACGTACAGTATGTCTCTGTTTTTCACATTCGGACCACCAGTTGAGAACCACTGCATTAAAGGATACAACATTTACAACGAAGACGGTCCTAAAGAAAAAAATGATCACGTCAATATGTATTAAGAGAGAAAAATGGACCAGGTGGATGCAACAATATTCCAGGTACACACACACACACACACACACACACACACACACACCTCCTCTCCTACCTTGGCCTTGTCCTGCACTGACAACTTGTCCTTCTTCAGGTACTTGACGATGCCGCAGATGCAGAGCGGCCCGGCGAAGCCCAGCAGGTCGGCCAGGTATCTGAAGGTGGAGCTGAGCAGGATGGGCCGTCCGAACGCCCGGTGCATGGAGCGCCAGATGGACGGGGCTTTGTTGGGATCCTCTGCCGTCTGAGGGGGGAGGAGGGATTTAAAGGACCCCTAATATACTGTTCTCCATCAATATATCACAGGTCTCAGATATATACACAGAGCCTGTCTCTGATTGGCTGAAACACCAAACAGATCATTGCAGCATTACCCATAATCCCCTCTGTTTCAGCCCTGTTTCCAAAGTGCTGATTCTCTGTCTGTTACTTTAGATGAAGATAAGGAGCCCCTCCCCACGCCCCTCTGAGAGACATTTGGTTACAAAGAACTAAATGGGGGGGGGGGGGTTACCTTGGTTGCTGATTGGCTAATGGTTACACAAGACAACACCTCGTTATGACATCATAAAGTGGCCAAAATCTGATCAGCTCATTTTCAGACAGGTTTCTATAGAAATGGATCAAAAAGAGAGAAAATCTTTGTCTCTCATTCTTCTGATACTGTCACCATGTCAGATGTCGACCTCCTCCACTCACCCTCTGGTCCTCGTAGGCGTCTTTGAGCTTCAGGTAGTTGGTGAGCGCTCTCATGGCGATGGGCAGCTTCCCGATCTTCTTCAACTCGATCGGCCTCTTGTGGGCTCCGATAATCAGAGGATTCATCCACCAATATGTTGCCTAAAAAGTGTCAAGAATGTGTCCTGGTTACTCCGCTGACAGGTGATGATGATACAGGGATATTTTGTGACGAATAAATTATATCTTATGGCCTACATTTTTTAATAGAGTGCAGATTTTGTTGCATTTCAGACGATCCTGATGGTATCTCTAATTGATTCGTTTATTGATATGATTTTTAACATTTTGTAAATTGTATTTATTTGTACCTGTAATTTGTATTATTTATTTGACTATTTATTTATATATATTTTTGGGATTATTCATCTGTAAAATTAATTAATAGAATAAAATAATTTAAAAAAAAACTAATTAAAAATAGAAAATGTAAGAAATTCAATTAATTAAAAATTTAAAAATGTAACTTTAACATCGGAACATTACAAAATATATAAATAAAAATAATTTTTTATGTTTCTGAAGGAAACAATAAAATACATATTACATATTGTTTGTACCTTAGACAGCAGGTTGACAAACGGCTGCAGGAAGCGAACGCCTAAATCCTGCAAATCCTCGGGGGGTTTCACCTTCTGGGGGTTGGCAAAGAACACGTACTTCTACGGGGAGAGAAAAGGACAAAATTAATCAACCAAAATTGACAGACAACTTATTAATAAATTGCATACAAATATCTATATTATATGGATGCCAAAAGCACGTGGTGACCAAATCAAAAAAAATAAATGCAAGAAAAAAAAAAGTTATTTATTGGGGGAAATTGTTAATTACAATTTGTCTTTTTGTTTAAAAAGTGGCGTCAGATGCCTCCTCACCCTGACTCTGATGACGTTGATCTCCACGGCCATCAGCAGCCCGTACAGCAGCACCAACAGCGCCGTGATGCAGAACCTCAGGTGCTGAGGGCCCACCTCGTGCACTGCAAACTTCCACAGCTTGATGGACTTGGTGATGAACGCCAACACCCAGTAGATGAAGAGGACTGAGCAACAGGAGAGGGATGTGGTGTCTTATTAACGCACGGGTACATAACGGATCTTAAAATGTAACTTAACATGTATATATATATATATATATGAGCACAAGCCTAGAAAATACTTCCTGAATATTCCTTGTGTCATTGTCTCTGATTTCTACACATCAACCAGGTGAACATGTGAAAAACTAGTCTGATAAATGTCCTCCAGAGATGTCACTTGAGTCAGGTGTGGAGTAGGAAACATGACTACCAGACCTCAGTAGCTCCAGAGTTGCATTGTGGGTAATGTCAGTGCCAGGTTTTAATAAGGAAATAGATTGGGTTTGAACATTTTGATTTCTTAGATTTTTACCCTTTTTTTGGATCCAACAATGTAATCTTAACACAATATGAAATCTGTCGAGTCCTCCTTTAAAAGCTTGAAAGGATATACTGGATTATTAAAAGGTTAAAGCTAAAACAGACGAGGTTTAATGAGTGTTACCGAGCAGCAGTTTGGGGAAGTTGGACGTCTCGATGTTGTGATAGTAAACGACTGATGTTGTCGCGGCGATGAAACCCATGAAGGCCGGCAAGAAGAGATGAAGGTGGGTGGTGGTCAGCATCGTCCTACAGCAAGATAAGAACTATTAACATGTGGATATTAAAAGGTTCATTTGGGAGAAAAGGAAGAAAAACAATTGTATTGTCAATCTTTCAGTTTGTGTGTACAGACAGAGAGATCGAAATACCGTTTCCCACAATCCCGAATACAAAAACAAATATATATATGCAAATATGTATATAGCTATATATACTAGGGATGGGAATGATTCATCGAATATTCAAAATGAGCGGTTAACCGTTTTTTTGGGGGTCGAATGTTCGAATATAAATTTGCTTTCAAATTCCCATCCCTAATATATACACAACCAAAAGACACATTTATACATATACATATTAAAGGGTACCTATCATGCAAAATGCACTTTTCTAAATCAACATGTGTCCCCGGTGTGTCGGGGAACTCACGCAGCGTCAGGAAATAAACCCCTCTCTCTTTTCCTCCGTACCCAAATCTCTAAAAACGGGGAACAACGGAGCTGATCCACATGTGCGTCCGATATGACGTAATATCTGAAATGTGGACCCATGGCCCAATCAGAAACGTTGCTGTCAGAAACAATGCCCGACTGTTTTGGACGTAATATGGTCGGTGTTTACATTAGCATCGCTAACACTCAGAGCTAACCTGTGCTGGAGAGCATGTGTGTGAAGAAGCAGGAAGTAGAAAGGAACTCACCTTGTGGTATAATCGGCAAGAGAGAAAGCCTTTGAGCTCCAGACTGTTTCAGAGAGAACCCTTGATCTAATAATCCTTGCATTTCATCAGCATTTTAGACAGAGGCCGTTTCTCAACTGCTGCAGAGCCACTATTTCAAGTATACTACGTCATCGAGTGGCTCCGAAGGACTGTTTAAATGCATGTTAAATGCCCAGCATTCGGCGCCACTCGATGACGTAGTATACTTGAAATATTGGCTCTGCAGCAGGTATACTCAATATTGAGAAACGGCCAGTATCTGCCAGGTTCCAAATGAGCCGGCATAAGCTCCGCCCCCTTATTTAAAAAAAAAAATCAGTTTAAAAAAAAAAAAGCTTTATTTTTTTTACTTATACAGGTGAACATCTCATTGAGACACACGGTCTCCTTCTCAAGAGAGACATGTTTATACTCAGAATCAGCACTTTGGTGTCTTTGTCTCACTTGTCGGAGACGATGCCCTCGGCGAACTCGCAGACGTGGACGAAGAGCAGCGAGAAAGTGAGGATCCACCTCATGTTGTGTCCGGGGAAATGAAGCCATGTGTTGTGATGAATCTGCACTTTGGAGCTCTGACTGCCCCAACCTGCGAAATAACGAGAGAGAGAGAGAGAGAGAGAGAGAGAGAGAGAGAGAGAGAGAGAGAGAGAGAGAGAGGTTAAATACTACATTGTGTTCAATCATTGGAAAGGTTACTGAGTAAAAGTATGTAAAAATAAACAACAAAGTGCTCAGAGTATTCGAACTACGACATATTTAAATATAATAAAATACTTTTCAATGTATTTTCTCAAAGTTGATTTCTTGCTTTAACTGCACGTAAATATTAGATCATATATTTTACAAGTTTCCATAGGTGTTGTGTAAAGGTACTGAGTGTACAATATATTCCCCTGAGATGTTCCTAATGGAGTAGAAGTATAAAGTGACCTAGTATAAAATACACAAGTAAAATACAAATACCTTCAATTGTGTTATTCAAATAACTTGTAAATATACTTCAAACCCATTGTTTGACAAGTTTGAACCATTAAGTACGTGGTTATTTGTGTGAAAACTGACTCAATTTCAGACACAAGTTTTAATGCTAGTATACAACTCGAATCAGAACCGGGTTTATTGCCAGGTCGGTTCACACAAACGAGGAATTTGACTTGATGTCCTGGAGCAGACATACAATATAAAACAAGGAATTAAATATTAAACAAAAAATCTTTAAGGACACTGTAATAGTAATAATAGTAATAGTAAGTAAGCAGTATCATTGTGTGCATGAATGTAATGCATATAGAGTCTACGTTGTGTCAGTGGGGGGGCGGGCCTGGTTTAAGAGGCCGGTAGCGGAGGGGAAGAAACTGTTCAGGTGGCGAGAGGTTTTGGTCCTGATGGAGCGCAGCCTCCTGCCAGAGGGGAGGGGGCTGAACAGTTTGTGTCCAGGGTGGGAGGGGTCGGCCACTATCTGCCCTGCCCGCCTCAGGGTCCTGGAGGCGTGCAGGTCGTGGAGGGATGGCTGCGTTCTTCCTCAAGTCCACAACGATCTCCACTGCCTTGAGAGCTCCAGGTGGTTGTCCCTGCACCAGGTCACCAGATGGTCCAGCCCCCCCCTGTAGGCAGACTCGTCCCCACCAGAGATGAGTCCGATGAGCGTGGTGTCGTCTGAACTTCAGGAGCGTGACAGACTGGTGACTGGAGGTGCAGCTGTTGGTGTACAGGGAGAAGAGCAGAGGGGAAAGAAAGCGGCCTTGAGGGGAACCGGTGCTGATGATCCGGGGGTCAGAGACGTGTTTCCCCAGCCTCACGTGCTGCTTCCTGTCAGACAGGAAGTCTGGGATCCACCTGCAGGTGGAGTCGGGCACGTGCAGCTGGGAGCTTGTCCTGCAGCGGAGCCGAGATGATGGTGGTGAAGGCGGATCTGAAGTCCACAAACAGGATCCTGGCGTAGGTTTCTGCTGTGTCCAGGTGCTGGAGGAGGAAGGGCCATGTTGGCTCTGTAGGCGAACTGCAGGGGGTCCAGGAGGGGGTCTGTGATGGGTTTCAGGTGGGACAGGACGAGGCGCTCAAAGGACTTCATAACCACAGAGGTCAGGGCGACGGGTCTGTAGTAATTTAATCCTGTGATCCTTGTTTCCTTGGGAACCGGGATGATGGTGGAGGTTTTGAAGCATGCTGGGACGTGGCATGTCTCCAGTGAGGTGTTGAAGATGTCAGTAAACACAGGAGACAGCTGATCAGCACAGAGCTTCAGGGAGGAGGGGGAGACACTGTCAGGGCCAGCCGCTTTTCTGCTATTAAGTTTTCAAAGAAGTCTGTTTACATCCCTTTCATTGATTGAGAGAGAATTTGATGTGTCGGGGAGGTCAGTGGTGTGGGAGAGCGGGACACTGGAGGGGTCGTTTGCAAGGCGTCGGTCGTTCGTGGAGAGTGAGGCTTTTGGCTAATTCACTTCATGGCAGTTTAAGTGTCAATTTAACGAATCAAACTGTAGCTTATTGGTAGAGAGAGTTCACAATACAGCAGCATAGAGAGTATTTATTTATTTGTGAGGTTTGTTTCTGCTCTTAACTAAATGGAGCGCAGAGCTCAGGGGACGGAAACTGAAACCAGGAAGCTTCAATTAGTGAATCCGGAGGGACAGCTGAGGGCTTCTGGTCAGAGCTATTCCCATTAAACACACACACAAATACCTAACCATGCATTCAGTAAACCTCATCTCTTTCTGTATTAGAGGTTCATTTAGAAGTCATTTTTCGACACAGGCTTGCAAATTAAAAAGATAGAGAAAATACATTTACAAAATAATTTAAAGAATTCCCTCCTCCTTCCTTACTTCTTTTCAAAATACCTTGAATTACTTTTTTAAATGTCTTCCCTACTAGGGCTGGATAAGTATATTATTAATATTATTGTTATTACTGCTATTTGAAACTAGATTTATTTTAGAGGGTGCATTAAATGAAATTGAAGTAATTTTCTAAATTTAATTATTAGTCCTATTTTTCAAAATCTTATTGTGTAAGTATGTAATGAAAGCACCAATAGTTTACTCTACAATATTGTCGCAATATCTAAACATTTGGTCAGATATATTGTTATAAAGCACTATTCCCAACAACCTCCGTCCTCCCTTTACTCCTCTTTTGCTTCCTCTCATCCTTCTTTCCTTCCTCCCTCGTTCCCTTTTTCTTCTGAACATACTACGTTTACTAATCATCAACAAAATAAAGCATATGTTTAAGAAGAAAAAGGGCAACTTGAAGAACGTTTTTAGTGAATAATATACAATCAAACCACCAAAATAACTGTTAACTGCTCTCCTTGCTGTCTCTCAGGAACTGCACACTGCTAAAGCAGCCTCCCTCTCCTCTGTCCTCATCCTGTTGGACCTGTCTGCTGCATTCGACACGGTGAACCATCAGATCCTCCTTCGCACTCTCCAAGAACTTGGAGTTTCAGGCTCTGCACTTTCCCTCCTCACCTCGTACCTCAAAGACCGCACCTACAGGGTAACATGGAGAGGGTCGGAGTCCGACCCTTGTCAATTATCTACAGGGGTCCCTCAGGGCTCTGTCCTCGGGCCCCTCCTCTTCTCCCTGTACACAAACTTGCTCGGATCTGTCATTAGCCCGCATGGTTTTTCATACCACTGCTACGCTGACGACACCCGATTAATCCTGTCCTTTCCCCGCTCAGAGACCCAGGTCGTCGCACGCATCTCTGCTTGTCTAGTTTACATCTCTCAGTGGATGTCTGCTCATCACCTCAAGCTCAACAAAACTGAACTGCTTTTTCTTCCGGGAAAAGATTGTCCCTCTCTTGACCTGACTATCAACATCGGCCCCTCTGTTGTCTCCCCGACTCAGACTGCAAGGACTCTGGGTGAGACCCTAGATAACAACCTGTCCTTCACTGCAAACATCGCTGCTGCAACCCGCTGCTGCAGATACACGCTCTACAACATCAGGAGGATGCGTCCCCAGCTGACCCAGAGAGCCACGCAGGTTTTGGTCCAGGCTCTCGTCACCTCACGCCTAGACTACTGCAACTCCCTCCTGGCTGGTCTACCTGCATGTGCCATCCGACCTCTGCAGCTCACCCAGAATGCAGCGGCTCGTCTGGTCTTCAACCTTCCTAAATGTTCCCACACCACGCCGCTCCTCCGCTCCCTCCACTGGCTTCCGGTAACTGCTAGAATCCACTTCAAGACACTGGTACTTGCGTACCATGCTGTGAATGGATCTGGCCCTTCCTACATCCAGGACATGGTTAAACCGTACACCCCAGCACGTGCACTCCGCTCTGCATCAGCCAAACGACTCGCTGCACCCTCGCTGCGAGGGGGACCCAAGTTCCCATCAGCAGAAAACACGTGGGTTTGCTGTCCTGGCTCCAAGATGGTGGAATGAGCTCCCATTGACATCAGGACAGCAGATAGCTTACACACCTTCCGGCGCAGACTGAAAACTCATCTCTTTCGACTCCACCTCGAGCGATAGAATGAAGAAAGAAAAAAAAGCACTTATATACTAACAAAGGACTGGCTCCTCTAAAGCCAGTTGAGTAGCACTTGAAATGTTTGGCTTTATGAAGCCTGATGTACTTTATGATTCTGTTTTCTTCAAGGTTGTGTCTTCTTGGTCGAATGCACTTATTGTAAGTCGCTTTGGATAAAAGTGTCAGCTAAATGAAATGTAACCTCATTGCTAAATATTCTAAAATATTTGTCAGTATTTTTTTTTTATTGTGCTTTGATTTCCTCTTTGTTTAATCATTTCCTGCAGGAGCCCACACTGATCACTGAGCTGTTGTAATCCCAATCCCAAATTTGCTCTTCAAAGCTGCCTAATGTTCACACTGCCGACAGGAAAGTGACTCAAAACGTGTGTGTGTGTGTGTGTGTGTGTGTGTGTGTGTGTGTGTGTGTCCTAGCATTACTATACTTGTGGGGACCTAGATCTGTTTACATAGTCACGTGTGGGGACTCGCCTCCCTTATGGGGACAAAATGGAGGTGCCCATAAGGGGAATCATTAATTTTAGGGTGAAGACTTGGTAAGGGTTAAGGTTAGGATAAGTCTCCAGGCAATGTCAATGTCAAGTCAATGTAATGTCCCCTGAAGTAATGTATACATGGTGTGTGTGTGTGCGTGTGTGTGTGTGTGTGTGTGTGTGTGTGTGTGTGTGTGTGTGTGTGTGTGTGTGAGGGAAAGTCAATATCACCCACACATCTGCTCTCAGCCAGCTGACAGATTATTGTCACACAGCTCAGCAGGAAGCATCAGTTCCTCTCCTCACAGTGTTTTCACTGTCTTTCTGATCACATTCAAGTCAGGAAAACTCACGAGAAACGTCCTGATCAACATTGTTTCTGATCCATTTATGTTGAGCTTTCAATACGAGTAAGAAAGTTTGACTACTAAGAAGCAAAAGATAAAGATTGGGAAACTCCAGTGGGCTTTTTCCTAATAGTTAAACCTCTGTAAGCATTAAAGCCTAAAAACAGACGGTCCAATAACTTCAATAAAATGGTGCAGAACTATGACAGACAAGAGGACCTCCAACTAAGGTAAGATTCAACATGTTGCCCTCTCATCAGCAGGAGAGGACTCTTTAAAGTAGAGACACTACATACTGATTTACTCCAGTTTGTGACTCTTCCAGCCTCAGATCCAGAGCCTGGATACGGGTCCAGGTTCCTGTATTTAGTCTTGCTGTCACTACATACTGATATACACCTGAACATCAGCAGGAGAGGACTCTTTAAAGTAGAGACACTACATACTGATATACACCTGAACATCAGCAGCAGGGGACTCTTTAAAGTAGAGACACTACATACTGATATACACCTGAACATCAGCAGGAGAGGACTCTTTAAAGTAGAGACACTACATACTGATATACACCTGAACATCAGCAGGAGAGGACTCTTTAAAGTAGAGACACTACATACTGATATACACCTGAACATCAGCAGGAGAGGACTCTTTAAAGTAGAGACACTACATACTGAAATACACCTGAACATCAGCAGGAGAGGACTCTTTAAAGTAGAGACACTACATACTGAAATACACCTGAACATCAGCAGGAGAGGACTCTTTAAAGTAGAGACACTACATACTGATATACACCTGAACATCAGCAGGAGAGGACTCTTTAAAGTAGAGACACTACATACTGAAATACACCTGAACATCAGCAGCAGGGGACTCTTTAAAGTAGAGACACTACATACTGATATACACCTGAACATCAGCAGGAGAGGACTCTTTAAAGTAGAGACACTACATACTGATATACACCTGAACATCAGCAGGAGAGGACTCTTTAAAGTAGAGACACAACATACGGATATACACCTGAACATCAGCAGGAGAGGACTCTTTAAAGTAGAGACACTACATACTGATATACACCTGAACATCAGCAGGAGAGGACTCTTTAAAGTAGAGACACTACATACTGATATACACCTGAACATCAGCAGCAGGGGACTCTTTAAAGTAGAGACACTACATACTGATATACACCTGAACATCAGCAGGAGAGGACTCTTTAAAGTAGAGACACTACATACTGATATACACCTGAACATCAGCAGGAGAGGACTCTTTAAAGTAGAGACACAACATACGGATATACACCTGAACATCAGCAGAAGAGGACTCTTTAAAGTAGAGACACTACATACTGATATACACCTGAACATCAGCAGGAGAGGACTTACTGGGGACTTGTTGGGGTTACAATGGTACATTTTTTAACATATCGCCTAACCTTAATACTCTATTGTTGATACTGTGAAGTTAGAAGTGTTAGGGTTCATGATAAATAAAGGTAGCTTGGGTTTAGGCATTAAGGAGGAATGTTTAAGGTCTGTTTTTATGTACTAATGTCACACAGGAAAACATGTTTTTGCACAATCTGACGGTTAATAAAAAGTGTGTATTTCCCATGCTGTATAAAAGCACTTTTCAATTCCCCTGACGTACCGATGAAGAGGATGGGGAAGGTGATGAAGAGCAGGAAGACGTGGGGCACCAGGTTGAGAGCGTCCACGAAGCAGCCATTGTTCAGCGTGCCTTGCACCACGCTGTAGGGATTGATACCTTTGTCGTTTCCACAAAACGACATGGCCATGCCCCCCCCACACTGCTCCACACAGGCCTCCAGTCACTGTGGGGACACAACACACACACACACACACACACACACACACACACACACACACAATAAAGATCAGAACACACACACAAGTTATGAAGGCCAAAATCTGCAAGAATAAACTTTATATTAAGGTACACTTATTCACCATCAACTAGTTGTTCATTAACATATTAGAGTCAAACTATAGCTTATTGGTTACGAACAAGACTTCACTTTAAAATAGGGAACTTATTCTGAGTTAGAAACACCACATTTTGAGTTATTTTGACACAATTAACACTTTTTAGTTTCATGTCTTGTTACATAAGAATAGACCATATTTGTTAAGTGTTATTATGGGAGGATTACTATTCTTGTACTGCATATTGAGCAAAGCATATTAAGACGTAGAACAACGTCCTTACTTGCAATACATAAGCACTAATTAGAGGGTTATTGAGGAAAAACTCTTAACTAATGGCTTAGTACTTGTAGCATATGGTCATGTAGAATAAAGCATTCGTAATTGTTTAATACTGACTAATAAACAGCCCATATATTGCTTGTTAATTAACTACTAGTTGATGGTGAATATGTGTACCTTAGGTGGGGTATGTAATTTTGGAGAAAGCAGCTCGAGTGCGCTAGAATTTGAAAATACACAGCGGGAACAAATCTGCTACTTCCTTACAGAGCCCCTCCCCCAACACACACGAACGCGCACATGACCAATGAGGGCACGAGATCAGTTTGTGCCCCGATGGAAGGCTGACAGGCAGGTAGGCCATCCAGTTACTTTAGCGGCTCAGATGATTGGTTGTGCTTTTTACAGCGCCACGGCTTCCACTGATGATATTTTTTATGGATTTTTTGTCAAAGCCTCGGGATGGGAATTTGAAAGCAAATGTATATTCGAATATTCGACCCCCCAAAAAACGGTTAACCGGTTAACCGAAATGTACATATCCTATATTAAAAAAAATTGGGTACAAAAAAATATATATATATATATATTTTTTTTAATTCCAATAATTTTTGGAAATAAATACATACATGTTCAAATAAGTGTAGAAACCAAGTCACATTTGTCAAATGTATTGAACTGGTGATCACAGTTTGACAGCTATAGGCCTACAGCTTTCATGTGCAGGCGATTCACAATCAGCCCGGCTGTAGAGAAGACCCTCTCAGCTGGAACGGAGGTTGCGGGTATAGCAAGGTATAGCATGTATATAAGTTTAATTTGGCATAGGTTGCACTCTACACCGCACTCACTAACCTGGTCGAAATATGTCCACACATTACTCCTTTTTGACGCCATGTCTGTTGTGTAGGACTCTTCTTGGAGTGTAAATAATTACCGGACTATGACTGGTAAAATATGTTGAATACCGGCAAAACTAAATCTCTCCTGTCAAAATGTCTAGGACTTTGCCGCCACACACGGTTGCCAAGCAGCGCTTATTGTTGTTTAGGCTGGCCATGTGTCGCGAGTGTTGACAGGGGGCGGGGGAGCACGCTCATGAACTGTTAGCGCCGGAACCTAGCAACGGCTGCGGAGCTAATTTGCGCCACATTTGGGCCTAAAATGAGGTTTGAGTCTGCGTGATCTGCGTGTAGGGAGGGGCAGCAGCCATGTCATTGGCTAGAACTAGCTAGATCTGATGGATTTGGACATAAACACGAGTCAAGTATAACCGGACACGAGAGAGAGAGAGATCAGCACCTGCAGCTCTGCCCGCTGTGAGGGGCCGGTGAGCGGAGCAAAACACACCTTTAGACGTCACCTAACACATTTAGCTATGGCACAGTCGTATATATATACATACATTGAATTATTCAATTTGATAATATGTAATCAACTTAGTAATCACTCCAAAAAAAAAATTATATAAAAAAAAAATTATAAAAATATGCATAACTCATATTCCATACATGAATAATTATTCGAATACCTGAATAATTTCTAATATTCGATTAATCGTTCCCATCCCTAAGTTAAACACAGTTAAAGAAGAGAAAAAGCAAGAAAAACAACCCAAAAAATGTAACAATTATAAAAAACGATGCAGTGTTGTTACGTATAATCTCTATGACCCTTCAAAATGATCACTCTGTGTCCCTGACGGAGCTTTGGCTTGAACTCCAGAGACTAGGTCACACATTTTTGTAGCATGTCAAAAGCTCAAGTGCACACATACTCGCACACATACTCGCTCACACACACACACACACACACACACACACACACACACACACACACACACACACACACACACACACACACACACACACACACACACACACACACACACGCGCAGGCCAGTGTGAGACATGAGAGCTATTTAAGGGCCGCCGCCCAACTACATTACTGTATTACTGTTAAATTAATTTAGAGTTGGAACGGGTTGTCGTGTTGTTGTTTTTAAGTTAGCAATGGCTTCAATGTCTGCTTTCAAGGATTAAAAACGATGACACAATGTGCTAACAATGATTATAAAAATGCTGCTCCCTAAGTAGTGCAACGATTCACCACTTCAAATAACACACTTCCACTTATAATTATTACATTATCGACAAAATAGTTGGTGTTTCTGTCTCGACAAAACCGTTTTTCTTTTACAGTGTAATTATTACTGCCTCCATCGCTGAGGTTGTCGTTGATTTGTTGTTTTGTTTGTCAACAGGAATAAGGAAAGACAACAGGCCCAAATGTAATAACACGTTAGCATAGGGAGAAAGAAGGCACGAGTTTTGTGGGAACAAGTTTTACGTTTTCAAGCTTAATATTAACAATAATTCATTTTAAACACTTTATATCTCTTGATGTTTTGCTTATTGTTCCTGCTTAAGTTATACGTCGTTCTGCCTCGATCGTTGTATGTTGATATAAAAGGGTTCACTGTAATGTGAAAGCTTTCTACTGACATTAATATCTTACGATGTGAAGTGCCTGAATGATAAGTGGCTGCTAGTCAGGATTTTACGCCTGATATCGATGCCCTTGTGAGGGATAAAAGATGTCAAGTTTCAGGAGCAAACTAGTGAGTCGACCTTGAACATTGTGTATTATAATGTCTATCAGCAGCTTCTTTACATCGTTTGGTTTGATGCAACACTGTGGCTGCACTGCCCCAACTTTCTTTGGAGGAAACTCAAAATCCTCACTTAATATTTGCATTCTGTGGCGAGTCAGTTCAGGTGGAGACTGTGATCTTGAAATTGCACTTGTTTGTCTTAATAAATGTCAGTTTGTTCATAACGTCTCAATATGTGGACATTTTCTGAATGTACTTGTACTTATTTGCACTTAAACAGAAATATTGTCGTTATGTAGGGCCTGTGGGTTATATGCTATGATTTTACTGGTCCGGCCCACTTGAGATCAAAGTATGTGGCCCCTTAACTGAAAATACATTACATTACTTTACATGTCACTTGTTCTTTTATCCAAAGCGACTTCCATACTCAATACTGTGGACGATCCCCACAGGAGCAATTTGGGGTAGGAACACAACGACATGCTGACTGCAGTGGGGTTTGAACCCTGATCCGAACACCTACGGACAACCCACTGCGCCACACGCCACCCCTGCGTTAACTCATTGGTTGCATCAACATATATAGAATTGTGGGGGTTTTAGGTTTTAATAGCCGCTTTTTGTTGCCATTGTTTGTAGTATTTCCATCCACATAGAGGACATTTACACACATTACATTTGTAAAAAATTGTAATTCAATTTGTAAAAAATGTAAAAAAAATGTGTACAAAAAAAACAAAGATGGCCGCCACATGTAGCGGCCATCTTTGTTTTGGGACAGTACATATATTTTGTTGCCAAAATGTCGAGAAATCACGCCTTTTTAGGACGAACTAAACATACAAACTCATAACAGACAAATACCTGAAGTTACAGTGGTGATTTAAGATGTTTCTATTTGCCAAAATTTAAGCCAACTGCTCCAAAATGACAAAACTATACCATTTTATCCCCCAAAATAATTCAAAATTCTGACAATTTCTTCAATTTATCATTTGCTTTCCATATGAATGTCACTTTTGCTTGTATTAATTGGCCTTACTGACATATAGGGGGCATAATGGAAGTTAGGACCGTTGACACCCTAAATAATAGACGATAACTTTAACACTGATTAAAATATCTTTATTTGTAATGCACTTTTCATACAACAGGTGCAGCTCAAAGTGCTTTAAAGACATGGCACACGTCACAAATTAAACACCAAAAATCGGTAAATCCTTGTGAACAACATGCACATAATACAGATCAAAAAGGGGACGCGCTAATACAAAGCTAATGTGTCTTTAGCTGTAGTTAAAAAATGGCCACAAGCATAAATATATCAAGCAAAAGTTACATTTAAATAAGAAAAAAGAACACCTGCGTTGGACTAGTCATTTTAATCAAATAAAACAACTTTTAAATACTAAAATAAGCTATCACAATGTTAAATTGGGTCATTAAATTAAGCTTAATTGTAACAGGAAAGTCTCTTACCTCGAAAAATAAAAGTAATTATCCTTAATGACAGCGTCTCATTCCGGGACTCTGTTTTCTTTTCTTTTTTTTAAAGATATGAAACAAGCAGAGGACAGAAAAGAGAGTACAGTGAGAGTTGAAGTGTAAAAAGTTGATTATTTTTAGCCCCAGCTCAGCATCAGCTGCTCCGCATGTTAGCGCTGCCAGGCTGTGACACAGGGTCAAGTTACCGCGGAGAAAACACAGCTTCCGGTGGAATCCTTCAACATAAAAGACGAGAACATTATTGATTAAAAAAGACTAAAACTATTGTCTATATACATTTTACATTCATTCTTTATTTAACTTGTATATTTTCTACTTTTTAACGCTGTTTTATTTCTATTTTAAGATGTTTAAATGTTAGAATTGTTTATTTCTACTCTTTTAATTTCTACTTTTGTGCAATGCGTTTTTTTTATGCTGCTGCAACACAAACAAGTACATCTATCTTATGTTCTTTGTTCACAATATAAATCTCATTATTTTTAAATATCAAAAGCAAAAAACAAAGACACATAACGTATCGCTTTAAATCCAAAAGCAGATAATTTTTTGATATATATAAAAAAAGAATACCAAGCAAATAATAATAGTATAATAAATAAAAATTCCCATAAATTAAAATGCTATTAAAAAAGGGGAAATATTCCATGGTCTCCGAGACATATAACAACTTAACAACATTATCCTTTGACTTGCAGTCAAATCAAAGCACTAGCGAGCATCAAAATGTAACCGGTGTCGTTAAGCGGTCTCGGCGTTGTGTTTTGTGTTGTTCATGGACGAGACCCGAGCCAGCCAAGTTCAGGGGGGTCAAACTCAAATACAAAAAATGGGTGCTAGTGGAGGGCCGGACTGGTTCGATGTTACTTATTGAAATGAACTTGTTGCACATATTAAACCTGGAACTAACAAAGCTTAAATTATTGCCTATAAAAACAACATTAAATAATCAGTTGCATTCATTTCTTATGGCTCTATCTGCAGCTTCTCCAGAGTCACTTCTTATCATTACATTTCCCACAGGCCAACAACAGCTTCAACAAAACTATTCCCCTCAAAGAGAAAACCAAACATGCCCTGTTGTCGTGAGAGAGAAAGTGCAGAAGGAAGCATCCATTGAGCTCAGGTTGCTGCTCTGAGATGCTAGCTCAGACACTTGGCGTCTCATCTCGGGGGCAAGGTCATTAATGTGTGGGGTCTGGCTCTGAGCGGAGGAGACCCTCAGGATGGAGGGAAGGTGCAATATACCGGCGGGCCAGATCTAATAGGAATTACAAATTATCCTGCGGGCCGAAATTAAATCCACCACGGCCCTGATTTGGCCCCCGGGCCTCGAGTTTGACACATGGTTTTAGACAATCTCCGTTTAATCACTGACAACAGATATAACAATCAGTCTTATATTACATTTCCCTCACAGCGACTCCTCGAAACGTGAGGGACACAATATATAGGGGGGGGGGGGGGGAAGTCCTCACAACAATAATCTCCTGAGCACAGCGACCACGCTTCAGAGGTTCCGCCCACTGATCTCCGACCTAGTCAGGTATTGAACATTCACTAAATGAAGAACACAGAATTACTAACTTCATATAAAACACAGAATTTGTGTGATTATACAAAATGATTTACAAATAAACCCCACTGCATATTTACAACTGTTACTTAACAACTGTTTTTGTAAAGCACTTTGAATTGCCTTGTGCTATATAAATAAACTTGCCTTGCCTTGCCTTAAATGCACTGTGGAAACCACTTAAGGCAATACGATGAAGAATGAAACAGGTGTCCTCTCCGAGACTCCCTTTAAAACCTTTTCCTTTTTAAAAATAATCAATAAAACCATTAACCAATTGCCCCTCGTGGCATGGGGCCATGAAGAAGGAAGGGCGGTTTTCCATTAAGTAACTGCTTTTGCTGTCGTTGACCTTCATTGGCCCACATGTTGCACCTTCTGGATGAAGTCATGCATTATATAACGTACTTGTGCTCTCCTATTTTCTCATATGCTGCAACTCATTGTCATGTTCACCTCCAAGGCCACTGCCGAGGTGCCCTTGAGCAAGCCACCTAACCTCGAAACTGATCCCTTGGCGCCGGGTACCTGGCAGCCTCTCTGCTATGCCACCTCTCCCATCTGCATGTGGTTGTGTGTGTGTGTGTGTGTGTGTGTGTGTGTGTGTGTGTGTGTGTGTGTGTGTGTGTGTGTGTGTGTGTGTGCGCGTGTGTGTGTGTGTGTGTATCCTCTGTGTGTGTGCATGTATATCTTATCCTCCCCTGTGTGTGTAATGTGTGTAAGGGATTAATAAAGTGTATCTTCTTCTTCTTCTTCTTCTTCTTCTTCTTCTTCTTCTTCTTCTTTAGAAGTAGTATTTTACAACTGCTCATTGCCATTTTCAAGGCTTTCTAGACTGTTATTTTTATTGTTGTATTTTGCTCCTGTTTGCATCCAATTTCTCCAAAGCCTGCACTCAATTTGACCTTTTTTCTGTCGTTATCTTATTTTGAAGGAGTAATAATCGTTATATCCGGATAAAGAATGCTTCATGTTTGCAAACTTGATAGGACGTCCCCTCCTCTCAGATTTCCAAACTTGAAGCAGTTTATTGGTGAGAAGGGGGTTCATTATGAGCTGCTTTTACGACAACTGACATGTCAGTTTATAGACCTGCAACTACAGTACAGTATCGACCATGCTGTCTTTTATCAATTGCATGTACAAAACTTTATTTAAATCCCTGCAGCTGACAACAAAAAACCGGTTAAAATATGTTTTAAACACTTGACAATTAGCCTGCCATTAGCTCGAAGGGGTTTCATGATAAGAACAAGAAATACCAAAACAAGAAATAACATTAAATGACGGGAAATGACCCAATAATTGGACAAAATCCAACACTGGCTTGCAAATAAATAATCTTTTACAGAAAAAGAATCCAAGTAAATAAATGTGGATGTTTTATGAAACTAGTTTTTAGAGAGTAACCAATGGCACACAGGAACAACATTTATGTAGAATGATTTACAGTCTCAAATGATAATCTGATCGGATGTCGGCTGCACGCATGCACAGCAGATAATTGGTATTTCATCCAGATCTGAGAGGATTCAAAGCGCTTTGGCATCAAAACGTCACAGAAAGGACATTGGATCCGGTCAGCTGAGTGCACTGACTCGAACACTGTCATTCGCAGTGGACTAAAATGACATTTATTGATATAAACTTCTGAATCAACCACAAAAAGATGCAATAAATACACTTCCTTATCATACAAATAGCATATAAACCTGGTGTATTTTACGTATCGTGCAGGCAGCATAACCTACAATATCATTGATGTTGACATTACCAAAACTCCATTGAGAAGTCAAACAATTAAGAGTTTTTCCACATATAGACGAATACTTATATATTTAACAGTTGGTTTGATGAGTATTCCCGAAGTGACTGGATTTAATCTTAAATTCGGCTTTAATAAAAATGAATTTAGGAAGACTTTTCTCTATAAAACTTTAAACTTTTTGAACCGTCCCGCCTGTAATGAACAAAGCCCGCGTCTTGATAGAGAAAAGTGATATATGGTGAGCAGCATCTAACACCAATGAACAGAGGCTTATATTTTCCTTTTGTGTGTATTAAACTAATGCCGAATACAATATATGTTATCTATTAAATCATATATTATATCATTTTGAATTTGTTTTTCATACATTTTGGTTGGAAGACAAAACTCCCTTAAATTATCAGAGTTTTCAATGGAGTCTGGCGTATGGTGACATTAAAAACCGCTACAAACTGAACATCGTATCGCACCACGCTGAGGATGTTGGTAATGAATGACAGAAAGGACAAAAAAGGAAAGCCTTCCCCAACACTTACCCGTCCTCTGACGCAGGTTTTTGGGGTCAAATCGTCCCCCACTTTCCCCGGATCTTAATGTCCAGTGCGCGTCGTCTTAAAATAATGTGGTTTATACTAAAGGTATGGGGACAGGAAATGCCTATATGACATTTACTGTCGTGTCGACTCAGAAATCCCCCCCCACACAAACACCCACACACAAACACTCCTTCATTAGATATGGTGGCTGCCCTTTTCTCAGATGAAATTGATGATAGTGTACGATGCAAATATGTAGGTCAAATCAAAGCCGAATAAGCAAATAAGAGATACATCGAGCATGTGAACATTTGTGTTGTTATTTTTGAGCATTTTGTTATTTAATATACAACTAGTGCACATTTTCTGAGAGCACAGCAGCAGATAAATAATGGGGAAAGCCTGGAGTTTAATGTTATTTTAGGGCTGTGGTTATTATTAGAATAAGACACACATCTATTGACGGTGGAAGGAATTGAATAGTCGTTATATATTTGTATTAAGCAGCCAGGTAATGTATATTAATGATTTTAACATCCTATAATGGTCCAACATAAATTACATTCATTATGACTTTCTGTCCACCTGCGCAGCATTTTATTTAGAAATGTGAAGTATTTTTTATACCAATGAACCGTAAGAGGGCGCTGTTTATTCAAAATATGCGCGCGCGCGTGTGTGTGTTTGTTTATATCACAGTAATGGGAGAGTGTGAGGAGATTCTCATCCACCAGTGTTTCGTGTTTCCCAAGAAACTGTGAAGGGAAGAACTTCACCTCTGACCCCCCCCCCCTACACACACACACACACACACACACACACACACACACACACACACACACACACACACACACATGCCATACCCCCATAACCCATAATCTCCCCTGAGGTCTGATAAATACTCCCACTCACCCTCTCTTCCTCTGTTTCTGCATGTACACACACACACACACACACACACACACACACACACACACACACACACACACACACACACACACACCACAAGTAAGTAAGGAAATCAAGGAAAATCCGACAGCTGTTGACCTTTGACCTTCATGTCACCAGAGGAGGAAGTAGCACTCGAGACACACAGATAGCGATGAATTAAGATTTCCAGTATTGAATACAATCCTGGATTAGAGGAACGAGCATGATTAAGAAAACACCTGTAATACCATTTTAATTCCATCCGTGTGATCAGTGTTCTGTGTGCGGTTCCACTCAGCAGCGTGAGAAAGCTCTCTCCTGAGGAAAGCGCTTGACCGACCCCGAACAGGAAGTGGGGACCATGTCTCTCCACAGAACACACAAACAGTCATGTTGTATATTTTAAAGAAGACATATTATTCTCATTTCCAGGTAGTAGTGTCTCTACTTTAAAGAGTCCTCTCCTGCTGATGTTCAGGTGTATATCAGTATGTAGTGTCTCTACTTTAAAGAGTCCTCTCCTGCTGATGCTCAGGTGTATATCAGTATGTAGTGTCTCTACTTTAAAGAGTCCTCTCCTGCTGATGTTCAGGTGTATATCAGTATGTAGTGTCTCTACTTTAAAGAGTCCTCTCCTGCTGATGTTCAGGTGTATATCCGTATGTAGTGTCTCTACTTTAAAGAGTCCCCTCCTGCTGATGTTCAGGTGTATATCAGTATGTAGTGTCTCTACTTTAAAGAGTCCTCTCCTGCTGATGTTCAGGTGTATATCAGTATGTAGTGTCTCTACTTTAAAGAGTCCTCTCCTGCTGATGTCCAGGTGTATATCAGTATGTAGAGTCTCTACTTTAAAGAGTCCTCTCCTGCTGATGTTCAGGTGTATATCAGTATGTATTGTCTCTACTTTAAAGAGTCCTCTCCTGCTGATGTTCAGGTGTATATCAGTATGTAGTGTCTCTACTTTAAAGAGTCCTCTCCTGCTGATGTTCAGGTGTATATCAGTATGTAGTGTCTCTACTTTAAAGAGTCCTCTCCTGCTGATGTTCAGGTGTATATCAGTGTGTAGTGTCTCTACTTTAAAGAGTCCTCTCCTGCTGATGTTCAGGTGTATATCAGTATGTAGTGTCTCTACTTTAAAGAGTCCTCTCCTGCTGATGTTCAGGTGTATATCAGTATGTAGTGTCTCTACTTTAAAGAGTCCTCTCCTGCTGATGTTCAGGTGTATATCAGTGTGTAGTGTCTCTACTTTAAAGAGTCCTCTCCTGCTGATGTTCAGGTGTATATCAGTGTGTAGTGTCTCTACTTTAAAGAGTCCTCTCCTGCTGATGTTCAGGTGTATATCAGTGTGTAGTGTCTCTACTTTAAAGAGTCCTCTCCTGCTGATGTTCAGGTGTATATCAGTATGGAGTGTCTCATGCTGCCTGTGCTGCAGCACCTCTTTTCACCCTCTGTCAGAAACCAGAGCCCAGTCTGCTCTGATTGGTTAGCTGGCCGGCTCTGTTGTGATTGGGCAACTCACTTAGAGATGTCCCACCCCTTAGCCTATCACGTACAATGCGTTGGAGCGCTAGCCAATAGGAGCGTGAGTGTTCTGTAATGATGTCACTATGTTCTGGAATTTGGGATTTTCGCCTTTGCAGACCATTTACATGCACTAAAACCTATATGACACACTTGAGGAGAGGGAGAAACTCTTTCATCGTGAATGGGTCCTCAGAAAGATAGTGGAACAAGAAGTGAAACACACACGCCTACACATATAGCTGTGAGTCTGTACTGCCACCTTTTGGGGACACGATTTCAAAAAGTTGCGGCAATAAATCACACGTTAATAAACTCAGAAGTAAAATCCTCCGGCAGCAGCCCATAGACGACAGGGCGCTATCTTCCTGGCTCGTGAAGGTTTATCAGACAAACAGAGGGAGATAACGGGGAACTTTTATACAACTTTTTGTCGGACGGATCTGCTCAGTGAAGCCTGATTCGACGGCAGCGAGGCGTTCATGAGATTCCTGCAGATTGGAGGAAATTAGTTCCATTTTTTAATCGTGATCAACAAAGTGATGAGGCAGAGACGGGATGGGAGAGGACTCAGAGTTGGACGGATACAATCTTCCAGGAGTTATAGATTAAATAGATCCTGTTGATTTAAACTGAACCAACAACTCAATACAGGAAGACAGGTTTCCACCACATAAGACTCATAAATATAATATTTATTTTGAATTATTTTTAAGCACAAAAGGGCAATTTACATGCTCTGTCATTGCATAAAAGCATCGCGCGGGTAAAAGGGTGAACACAATATCTGTGAGATGAAGGAGACAGGACAGGGACAAAGCTAAAAACCGCATGGACGTTAAAAAACGATTTCAAATATACAGTATGTATTAAAAAATGGCTCGAACAATAGCATGATCTGTATTAAATAATGCAACACATTAAAGGTGGGGTAGGTACGTTTCAGAAACCGGCTCGAGATACACTTTGTGTTATATTCCATGGAATGCTCTGAACATCCCGATAGCAATGAATATCTGAAGTGCTTTGACAAAAAATCCATACAAAAATGTCATCTATAGAAGCCGTGATACCGGCTAAAGTAACTGGATGGCCTTCCTGCCTGTCAGCCTTCCCTCGGGGCACAAACTTCTCTCGTGCCCTCATTGGTCACGTGCGCGTTCGCGTGTGTTGGGGGAGGGGCTCTGTGAGCAAGTGGCAGATTTTCTCCGGTTGTGTATTTTCAAATTCTAGCGATCTCGAGCCGGTTTCTCAAATGTACCTACCCCACCTTTAATGCAGCAATATTATTAATCTAGGGAACATTTGTACTATAATAAATACTTGTCATGCTTTAAGAAAACTGTGGTTGTATCCTTACATACTTTTAATACAACAAATGTATGACAGTCAAAGTAAAGGTTTAAATACAGGACTTCTACATGTAGTGGATTATTTTCTAAGTGTCTGTTTAACATTTTCACTCAAGTAAATGGTCTGAATACTTTATTTCACACGGATACACCTTATGAATAATATATTACGATTGGTATATTCTTAAAAGGGATTGCAGTATTATTTAGCATACTGTCATTTCCCCGCAATAACAGGTTTGTGTTTTCTGTCACAAGAACTCTTTGACCAGCAGAGTGCGTCCTTGCCTTTATCAGAGCATGACTTTATGTCAGGGTTTGGCAAGAATGTAAACAACAAGCGAGCTTTTATTAAATTAAAAGCATTTCCAGGTTCATATCAGTCTGTAGTGTCTCTACTTTAAAGAGTCCTCTCCTGCTGATGTTCAGGTGTATATCAGTTTGTAGTGTCTCTACTTTAAAGAGTTCTCTCCTGCTGATGTTCAGGTGTATATCAGTATGTAGTGTCTCTACTTTAAAGAGTCCTCTCCTGCTGATGTTCAGGTGTATATCAGTATGTAGTGTCTCTACTTTAAAGAGTCCTCTCCTGCTGATGTTCAGGTGTATATCAGTATGTAGTGTCTCTACTTTAAAGAGTCATCTCCTGCTGATGTTCAGGTGTATATCAGTATGTAGTGTCTCTACTTTAAAGAGTTCTCTCCTGCTGATGTTCAGGTGTATATCAGTATGTAGTGTCTCTACTTTAAAGAGTCCTCTCCTGCTGATGTTCAGGTGTATATCAGTATGTAGTGTCTCTACTTTAAAGAGTCCTCTCCTGCTGATGTTCAGGTGTATATCAGTATGTAGTGTCTCTACTTTAAAGAGTCCTCTCCTGCTGATGTTCAGGTGTATATCAGTATGTAGTGGTCTCTACTTTAAAGAGTCCTCTCCTGCTGATGTTCAGGTGTATATCAGTATGTAGTGTCTCTACTTTAAAGAGTCCTCTCCTGCTGATGTTCAGGTGTATATCAGTATGTAGTGTCTCTACTTTAAAGAGTCCTCTCCTGCTGATGTTCAGGTGTCTATCAGTATGTAGTGTCTCTACTTTAAAGAGTCCTCTCCTGCTGATGTTCAGGTGTATATCAGTATGCAGTGTCTCTACTTTAAAGAGTCCTCTCCTGCTGATGTTCAGGTGTATATCAGTATGTAGTGTCTCTACTTTAAAGAGTCCTCTCCTGCTGATGTTCAGGCGTATATCAGTATGTAGTGTCTCTACTTTAAAGAGTCCTCTCCTGCTGATGTTCAGGCGTATATCAGTATGTAGTGTCTCTACTTTAAAGAGTCCTCTCCTGCTGATGTTCAGGTGTATATCAGTATGTAGTGTCTCTACTTTAAAGAGTCCTCTCCTGCTGATGTTCAGGTGTATATCAGTATGTAGTGTCTCTACTTTAAAGAGTCCTCTCCTGCTGATGTTCAGGTGTATATCAGTATGTAGTGACAGCAAGACTAATAATACACATATATATGGAGAACGGAACATGACATAATAATAATGAATACATGTTTGAATAAAAACATAATAAATACGGGAATACACTAAATTCATAAAAAATGATAATAACAATACCATGAATAAATAAATTCACTGAATAATTATATAAATACATGTGTAATAATAATGATGATAAAATATAAATAATATTTAAATAAATAGTATAAAATTATACAAAAAATTATAATGAAAAAAGAAAGTAAAAAATGTAATAAATACATAAACAATTATAATAATACAAAAATGATAAAGACACAATGAATACATTTAAAAAATGCTAATAAATACATAAATAATTAAATAATAATTGCTCAGTTGTTTATTTATTTATTTAACCAGATATCGAAGCAGATTTACATTACAACAACATTCTGGGAGGCCAGCTGATACCCCCTCTGCACTGTGTGCAAAACCCTCACCCCCTAAACACGTCTGATCACACATACATGTACGGTTCACTCCCAAGAGATGACTAATCAGAGAACTAAGGTTAGCAATGTTAACACATGTGATCGCACAGTTTCCTTAACACACAAAACACAGACCTGTAAAATACAGAGAACATAACTAAGTAAACAAAAGACGAAAAGCAGTCACTACATTGTGCACATTAGGACAGTAAGAAAGGTGCACTACTTATTACTGCAAGAGCAGCTGGTGGAAAGGTACCTCAGACAACTTCAATTTAAAACAGGCTATTGAGACAAGTGCCGTCAGTTGAAGGTCATTCCAAGACCAAGGACCATGATAAAGCCTCAGTCCGCACGGCACGAACCTGGACCCGTATCCAGGCTCTGGATCTGAGGCTGTGAGAGTCACAAACTGGAGCAAATCTGGCACATATGTACAGATGGAAGCTTTCCTAAAATGGCTTTATACATTAATAAAAACCAGTGCTGCATCCTACGCATAGTAAGTGAGGACCATCCAGTTAGGCTATACAGTGTGCAATGATAAGTTTAAGAGCAGGCAACCCATAACCAGTGTGCTGTGAATGTCGGTTTGAATCCCAAACAAGGCAGTACAACCACCAATAAAACATTATTAATAAATAAATAAAACTTGATTTATAAGAATAAAATTATTATATTTAATAAAATTATCGTAATTGAAAAAATATCATAATATCAATAATACAATTTTTTTTTATAATAAATAAAACATTAAATTACATGAAATAAATACATTAAAATAATAATATTTAAAAAAAGTTATGATAAAAATGCTACGAAATATATTAAAAAAAAAAACAATATTTCAAATAACAATAATAACAAATTGAAAAAATGAAATAAATTATATATAATAATGTATATAATAATAAAACCTCCAACTGACAGTCCCATGTCGGTGTGGGTCTGCCGGGCTCAAGAAAACATGAATGATAAAGAGTCAAATAATAATACTTTACAAACTATCGTAATAATAATACTTTAAAAAAATTGAATAAAAACATTAAAGGGGACCTATCATGCAAAATGCCCTTGTGATTCTCTCTCCGTCACCACGTGTCCCCGGTGAGTCGGGGAACTCACGCAGCGTCAGGAAATAAACCCTCTCTCTTTTCCTCCGTACCCAAATCTCTAAAAACGGGGAACAACGGAGCTGATCCAGATTTGCGTCCGATATGACGTAATATCTGAAATGTGGACCCACGGGCCCAATCAGAAACGTTGCTGTCAGAAACAATGCCCGACTGTTTAGGACTGTAATATGGTCGGTGTTTACATTAGCATCGCTAACACTCAGAGCTAACCTGTGCTGGAGAGCATGTGTGTGAAGAAGCAGGAAGTAGAAAGGAACTCACCTCGTGGTGTAACCGGCAAGAGAGAAAGCCTTTGAGCTCCAGACTGTTTCAGAGCCTTGATAATCCATGATATGGCGTTTCATCACGGCAGCATTTAGTTTAGACGGTAGCTGCCGGGTCCCGCATGAGATCAGACCCTCCTCTTTAAAGCTTTATCACCGAATCAGCACTTTAGAAACAGGAAGTGAATAGAGGGATATGAGGCATGGCTAGAATGATCTGTTTGGTAGTTTGGACCAAAACACTTCATAGACATGTTTTTTATATATTGTTTATATATCTGAGAGCTCTGCTAGTTGGCTATAAAGTAGCATGATAAGCCGGGCGAGAGAAAAAGGAGAAGAAACTGATTTGTGAAGCCACAAGATGGTCTTTTCATTAACAAAAGAAAAAGAGGCTCACCAACCAATTTGCAATCTTACGACAAAACAAAACAACTTTCTCATAACAGAAAGCGACAGTAAACCATAACACTACTCAGAACTTACAAGTTGCACGTCCCGCGTAGACAACAACAACAACAACAAACACTGCACTGCACAGATCACCCACTGCCCCCATGCAGCCCACAGGAGAAGGAAGAGAGCGACTGCAGCCTTCCTCAGGTCCCTGATTGGGGATTGGGAGCACCCGAGGGAGAGGCTGCACCTGAAGGGAGACCACACACACACACACACTACAGGCACGTAACACAATTATATGGCTCGGATTCTGATTTCCGTGTGGCAGTGCTTTCTTCTTGAATCCCCATTTCCTTTTTTATAAACTGATATTGGGTTCAGCTCCGAGACTAGAGAGGTGGCTTTAGAGTTCATTTTAATATCTTGAAAGAACTAACAACAGTGTTAAGTTTATCTGTTTCATTTCCTCTGGAGGAACGCACCTCTCTTTTGATTTATAGCTCCAGTGTGTTGCTCAAAGGACAGGTCACAGTGGATGAAAGTCTGTTTGGGCTGTAATGTAATTCGTGAGGTTATTTATATATTTACTCTTTCCGTGGGAAACATCGCTGAGCGGGCTTCTCGTTTCCTGCGAAGATTTGATGCAGCGATGGAGGGAAAAGACAGGAGAGGACACAGTGTGCAGGTCTCATCAAGGACAGGGACGTTCAAGAGCAGCGAGACAGACATTGTTCACACGGAGAGCTGCAGAACACGGGAAAACAACTGGAAAACCCAACGTATCCATTTTGAGAGACTCCTGACGTCAGCCTGCAATACAACACCTGAAGTTCAATAAAATACTACTTTAACTGTCTTAATCCATCCTTTTTTCAGGTTCATATGTGCTTTGTCTGACATGTTTAAATGCTTTCATACATAAAAAAAATAAGAAAAAAAAATACAATTCAATAAATTAAATTAATTAATTAATTAAATAACTAAATTAAATAACTAAATTAAATTAATTAATTAAATACATTAAATAAATAAATAAAAAAATAAAAAAAAAAAATAAAAAAAATAAATAAATAAAATACATAAATTAATACTTTAATAAATAAATGCAACAAAAAAGATAATACAAAATAAATGTAAAGTAAAACAAAATAAAACAATATAAATTAAATACATCAAATAAATACATCTTTATAGTGAGAGTTTAAAAACAAAATTAAATATCAAAGATACTCGCTTTGATATCGCGAAAGTATCAAAGTAAAATTTGAATGAAAAATGACTTGATAAAATAATAAAAGTTTTTTTTCCGAGCACATTACATTACAACGACATGCTGACTGCAGTGGGGTTTGAACCTGTGCTCCCCTGATCCGAACACCAACGCACAACCCACTGCACCACACGCCTCCCTTATTGGCACATATTCGATTCTTCAATGAACTAATTGAAGTTGCCGCTCCATTCAAAATCCATTTACGCCCTTAAATGTCACAGTAACACCATACAACAAAGTATCCTCATCACTAGAAAGCAAGTTGACATAAAAAGTGCTCGACAGCCTCGGTTATTTTTTCCACTGAATTTCATTTTCAAAATAATGCACATTTTAAAAAGACTTCCAGCAGCCTCCTCCACCTTTCAAACGCAGATGCAGGACTTCTAAACAAACTGTCCGTAATTCTAATGTGTCAGTCAGATCAAAAAGAAACCACGTGGCCGTTATACATTATTTAGGTGGAGCTGAGAGACAATACGCACCTGTCATCCACCTGTTTAAATCTGAACAAATAGCCCTACGGTGAAGAAGGACCTTGGGCCAGACTTACGGAGATGCCCCTCGTCCTCCTGCTGAATACTAAACATGGACTTTGGATGCGTGAAAAACGGCGGATTAGCATGGGAACAACATCCACTAAAAGCAGGGTAATGTGCATACATACTCATACAGAGGCTTTACACACACACGCACGCACACACACCCACACACACATACATATTTTCCTGGCAGTAATCAGAGGGCAGTGTGTTTTTCTCGGCGGTGTAATTCATCAAAGTGACGGCTGCCAATGAGTCTCAGTCAGCCAGACAGCCACGGCCAATCAATCATCAATCTACCTGCTCTTTGGTTCACAGCCCTCTGCAGGCACCGTATTTTAAACACACACACACACACACACACACACACACACACCACACACCACACACACACACACACACACACACACACACACACACACACACACACACACTTTCTTTACAAGTTGTGTGGTTCCTCCTTCCTGTCTGGGTCAGTGTGTAGAATCAGGCACTCCTCAATAAGGGTTGGGGGTTTAATTCCCCCAATTAGACCACCTAAAGTGAGTAAGTAATCAAGAAGAAGTTCGTTAAAGGATTGATTGAGTCATATAAGTTAACACATCTGAGGAAAGCACGTGTCAGGAGTGGGATTTGAACCCACGCCTCCAACTGGAGACCAGAAGTCCCTTTGAGTCTGGCGCTTTAGACCGCTCGGCCATCCTGACTACGGCTCCGCTCACTGTTTCTTCTGCAGAAACGAACACCTAATAGTCCCACTTCAATTATATCTGGGATTTAATGAGATATCTCAGATTACTATTAGATAGATTGCCATGCCAAACACTCCAAAACCTTCAAAAGTCATGTATTTTCCAACCACCAATAGAGCTTCTTTGGGGGAGAGACCCGCGGATAGGGGACGGGAGAGACAGGGCAAAGAGGACGAAAAGCGAAAGAGGACGGGACCGGGAGGGCGGAAGGAGGGAAGGGACCGCACAGAAACCAAGGACGACCCAGAGAGACGGGACAGACAGGGCGACGACGACCACGACGACCACGACGAACACGACGACCACGACGACGACCACGACGACCACGACGACCACGACGACGACCCACGACGACCACGACGACCACGACGACCACGACGACGACCGCGGCGACGACGACGACGACGACCACGACGACCACGACCACCAGACGACACGACCGACGACGACGACGACGACGACGACGACGACGAGCGACGACGGACCACGACGACCACGACGACCACGACGACGAGCCGACGACGACGACGACGACGACGACGACGACGACGACGACGACGACGACGACGACGACGACGACGACCACGACGACCACGACGACCACGACGACGACCACGACGACCACGACCACGACGACGACCACGACGACCGCGCGGCGACGACGACGACGCCACGACGACCACGACCACGACGACGACGACGACGGACGACGACGACGACGGACGACGACGACGACGACGGACGACGACCACGACGACCACGACGACCAGACGACGCGGCACGACGAGACGACGACGACGACGACGACGACGACGACGACGACGACGCGACGACGCCACGACGACGACGACGACCACGACCAGACGACGAGCACGACGACGACCACGACGACGAGCACTACGACGACGACGAGACGACGACGGACGACGACTGACGACGACGACGACGACGACGACGACGACGACGACGACGACGACGACGACGACGAGACGACTACGACGACCACCACGACGACCACGACGACGCACGACGACCACGACGACCACGACGACACGACGACGACACGACGACGACGACGAGCACGACGACGACGGACGACGACGACGACGAGACGACGACGACGACGACGACGACGACGACGACGACGACGACGCCGACGACCACCACGACGACCACGACGACGAGCACGACGACCACGACGACGACGACTACGACCACGACGACGACACGACGACGACCACGACGACGACGACGACGACGACGACGAGACGACGACGACGACGACGACCACGACGACGACGACGACGACGCCCACGACGACCCACGCGCCAGACGACGAGCACGACGACCACGACCACGACGACCACGACTACGACGACGACGACTACGACGACGACGACGACGACGACCAGACGACCCGACGACCACGACGACGCGCACGACGACGACGCGACGAGCACGACGACCACGACGACGACCACGACGACGACGACGACGACGACGACGACGACGACCACGACGACCACGACGACGACGACGACCACCACGACGACGACGACGACGACGACGACGAGACGACGACGACCACCACGACGACCACGACGACGAGCACGACGACCACGACGACGATCACGACGACGACGACGACTACCACGACGACGACAGACGACCACGACCACGACGACCACGACGAGACGACACGACGACGACGACGACGACACGACGACCAGACGACGACGACGACGACGACGACCACCACGACGACCACGACGACGAGCACGACGACCACGACGACCACGACGACGAGCACGACGACGACGACGACGACGAGCACGACGACCACGACGACGACCACGACGACGACCACGACGACGACGACGACGAGACCACGAGGGACCACGACGACTACGACGACGACGAACGACCACCCGACGACGACGACGACGACGACGACTACGACGACGACGACCACGACGACCCACGACGACGAGCACGACGACCACGACGACGAGCACGACGACGACTACGACACGACGACTAGCACGACGACCAGACCACGACGACCACGACGACGACGACGACGACGACGACGACGACGACGACGGACGACGACGACGACGACGACGACCACGACGACCACGACGACGACGACGACCACCAGACGACGACGACCACCCACGACGAACCACGACTACGACGACGACGACGACTACGACTACGACGACGACTACACCACTACGACCACGACGACCACGACGACTGACCACGACCACGACGACGACCACGACTACGACCGACGACGACCATACCACGACGACGACCACCACGACGACGACACGACGACTACGACTACGACGACCACTACGACACTACGACCACCACGACGACGACCACTACCACTACTACGACCACTACCACGATACGACTACGACTACCACGAGACGACCACTACCGACCCACTACGACTACCGACGACGACTACTACACGACGACCACGACGACTACTACTACGACTACGACGACGACGACGACGACCACACGACCACTACGACGACTACGACGACTACTACTACACTACCACTACCATAGACCACTACTACCACTACTACGACTACACTACTACTACCACTACTATACTACTATACTACTACTACTACCACTACTACCACTACTACGACTACGTACCACTACTACTACCACTACTACTACCACTACTACTACTACTACTGCTACTACCACTACCACTACCACCACTACGACTACTACTACTACTACGACTACTACTACTACTACTACCACGACACTACTACTACGACACATTACTACTACCACTACGACTAATACCACTACTACCACTACTACTACTACACTACTACTACTACCACCAACTCCTACTACTATACGACTACTACTACCACCACTACTACCACCCTACTACTACTACTACTACTACTACCACTACTACTATTACTACTACCACTACTAATATACCACTACTACTACAACATCTACAGGACAGATTGGAAAATCATTTGGCACAAGGGTTCATGGTTCCCAGATGATGAATCCTAATGGTTTTGTGATCCTCTCACTTCTCGTCTCGTGCCATAAGTCACTCTTTACTTTGGTGTATGACTAAATACTTCCAGAAT
>JAMFTG010000236.1:95000-110000 GCA_023974075.1 Chaenocephalus aceratus | reverse complement strand
TGATCATACTGCAGTATTTTAAGTGTTTTCCGGAAATATCCGCATTTAAATGCAGCTTCAGTCTGGCTCTCTGTAATGTAAACAGTTCATTTAGATTATGAGAATTCCCATTGGCTGAAAACACAGCTTATGTTTATTGCACATTTGAAATGGATAATGGACTGAGCCTTAGATTGGCAGCTTTGACAGAGAAGGATATTATGTGTGTGTGTGTGTGTGTGTGTGTGTGTGTGTGTGTGTGTCGCTCTTCACTGTCCTTCAACAGTTCAACAATCTCATTTACATACTCATAAATCATTCACGTCTGACATCTCTCTCTCTCACTCACACACGCACACGCACTGCACACACACACACACACACACGCACACACACACACACACACCTCTGAGCATTGTAACACACATAAAGTGCTTAAATGCCTATTTTCGGACAGATGGACCGATTTCTCAGTATCTTTCCTCCAACAAACCTTCCAGATTCAAACCTTGGTGTAGAAGACAATGCAAGAAATCCAAATCAACACTGACCATCAGCAAATAACATATATTGGGAAATATATGATGTATGATTATAATCTCTCTTAACCCTCCCTATATACATTTGGGAGTGGGATTTGAACCCACGCCTCCAATTGGAGACCAGAAGTCCCTTTGATCAGGAAGGAGTCGATCCTTGAGTCTGGCGCCTTCGACCGCTCGGCCATCCTGACTACTTTTGTTTCAAAGGTTTGTCTGAAATAAACAAAAAGTAAAAAACACAAAGCAAAACACAAGTCAGGAGTGCGATTTAAAGCCCCATTTTAACACGTCCAAAAGTCTGGGAGTTCTTTACCTTGGTAAGTTTGGGAAAAATACGATACATGACTATATCCTCTCTAAATTACGATATGCAATTTTAACAAATGTAACAGAAACATGCTGAAATATTTGTTCATCTCTCGAAAATGATGGTTTGTTTCCCACGCTCAATGTCGTCATTAATGTATGTCAGGATGGCTGAGTGGTCTCAGGCAGTGTTTTTCAAAGTGGGGGCCCCGACCCCCCGGGGGGCCGCCAGGGGGCGCCAGGGGGGTCACGCAACGTTTGAGGGAAACGGGATTATTATTTTTTTTAAAGTTTAATTATTATTATTTATTTTTTATAGATGTTATTAATAACTGTATATTTATCAATCTGTGTCCTTGATGCCAATCTTTTAATATTTTTTGTCTTTGAATCACACGACCGCCCTTCAAGCCAATCAGAATTTTGTTGAGGAAATATTATTTTATTTTATTCTATTCTTTATATTATATTTTATTATATTCTGGAAGGTAGGACCACATGAAGAGACATTTTCCAAGTTTTAGATGAGTACATCATCTCAAACGGACTGACTGGTCTTGTTGTGTGGGTGTGTGTTCAGATGGGGCAGCGGGGCAAAGAAAGCGGAGTGATAGCTTCGATCAGGCAGAAGGCCCCAAATGTAGTGGCAACGCACTGCATGCTCCATCGGGAGGCACTTGTACACATCATGTAAAAAAGAAATTGCAACAGGGGGGTCCCCGCCAGAGGATAATGCTATATGGGGTCCTTGGCATGGCAAAGTTTGGGAACCCCTGGTCTAAGGCGCCAGACTCAAGGATCGCCTCCTTCCTGATCAAAGGGACTTCTGGTCTCCAATTGGAGGTGTGTGTTCAAATCCCACTCCTCACTAAATGTATTTGAGTAACTTTCAACCGTGCATTTTACTTTGACAACTGTAATTTACCGACTGTAAAAATAATACCGTTCACTAGAAAGTATGTATATTCTTATTCCAAAGCCCTATCATTCTTCATTGAATGAAATATCGAAAATCAAACCACCGCAGCCCGACATAGCGTGGAATAATCTCAATGTTCTTTGCAGTATTTTAGACACATTTCAACAACGTTCAGCCTGATTTAAAGTCTGTGGGTTTGTTGGAAACCTTGAAATCCCTTTTAGAATTTAAATAATGGTCTGTCTGTTTGAATGATGACACGCTGCATACAATGCATTTGTTATAATGCAGCAGCTGAGGGGTCCATGGAGTTCAGAAATACTTTATTTTTCTCAGCATAGATATTCCATTTAAATGATGTATTGGCTTTGTAGAGCACATGGATTTTGTTCCATCTTCTTTCCATCTTTCTCCTTCAATTGACAAAGAGATGTTGGGTAAATGTTGATTCTTTAACTAATACTGAACAGTACATGCAATTAAAAGCATGTATTTCTTTTTCACAGGAAAGTGATTTGATGGTTCTTGGTTTCACAGATTGTGCTGTGTTGTTCTGACCACTACACAGATAATTTAAAATAGATATACATGCATTTAGCAGGAATGTGTGGTCCATGGATGATTGAACTGACCCTCTGGTGTGTGTGAAGGTCAGCAGACACACAGGGTCATAGGTCAACATTACACTGTGAGTGAGGGCAGATTGCTCTTAAGGCTGTGTGTGTGACGGCGAGAGATAAAGAGATATCTGAAGAAACAACAGAAAACAAACGTCAAACAAAGGAGATTAAGACGTGTGATGTTAGAGAGATGATCATTTCAGGGAGTTGGTTATTTTCTCAGACGTGGACTCACTTATCCTGGCCCTGAAACCAGTCGTCTGGTTGAGTGTGGGTTGGGTCAGGGTGTGGTTCCTTGCACTCGGAGTTGGGCTAACCTCCACGCTAGCTGCTACATGCTTTGCATTAGGTGATGCTTGAGGCTTAATGTGCTGCGGTGATATGCAAAATCTTTTTTGCATAATTTTCACACAGCCGTGCTCTTGTCGACGCTTCCATCCGTCCGTTTTTTAAAACAAGATTTCCCATCCACAGGGCCGACCAAAGCGGTCTCATCAGCTTGTTCGTTCATGTTTGACTATTGTTCACCGTGGTTTGTTGTTGTTTGAAGTCCCATGCTGAAGTCATGAACGTTAGTTGGTGCTCCAGTATAATCGGTACGCCTGAAACTCATCCAGTGAGAAACGTTCCGCTGTGCAAAAATAAGTGCGATTAAAATGCGATTCAAAAGCATACATTTTTTTAACGCGTTAAAGTCCCGGCCCTAGTGATTACTTAAAAAACAATGATTTATCTGAAGATTTTCAGTCTGGCTTTAGAACACATCATAGCACAGAGACAGCTCTGGTTAAAGTCACAAATGACATTCTAATAGCCTCAGACAAGGGACTTGTCTCTATTCTTGTTTTGCTCGATCTCAGTGCTGCATTTGATCCTATCGACCATGATATCCTATTGCAAAGACTAGAGCACTTAGTTGGCATACAGGGAACTGCTTTAGGCTGGTTTAGGTCCTATCTATCTGAACGCTCTCAGTTTGTACGTGTTAATGATGAATCTTCCACGCAAACCAAAGTTAGCCATGGAGTGCCACAGGGCTCAGTGCTCGGACCTATTTTGTTCACACTATATATGCTTCCGTTAGGCAATATTATAAGGAATCATTCTGTAAACTTTCATTGTTATGCGGATGATACTCAACTATATTTATCAATCAAGCCTGATGAAATTAATCATCTAAATACAATTCAAGACTGCCTTAAGGACTTAAAAACGTGGATGACCTTAAACTTTTTGATGTTAAACACGACCAAAACTGAAGTTATTGTACTTGGCCCGAAGAATCTACGAAACAAATTATCTAAAGATATACTAACTATGGATGGCATTAATTTGGCCTCCAGTGAGACTGTAAGGATTCTTGGTGTTATATTTGATCAGGATTTATCCTTTAACGCCCACATAAAAGCAATTTCAAGGACCGCCTACTTCCATCTACGTAACATTGCAAAAATCAGGCATATCTTGCCTCAAAACGATGCAGAGAAACTAGTCCATGCATTTGTTACGTCTCGGCTGGATTATTGTAACTCTTTATTATCAGGGAGTACCAAGAAGTCAGTCAAGTCGCTTCAGCTGATTCAAAATGCTGCGGCTCGTGTACTAACCAGAGTTAGGAAAAGGGACCACATTACTCCTGTTCTGGCTGCCTTACACTGGCTCCCTATAGAACACAGGATAGAATTTAAAATTCTTCTTCTCGCCTACAAAGCCCTTAATGGGCAGGCGCCATTTTACCTTAAAGAACTCATTATACCCTGCTGGCCTACTCGGGCATTGCGTTCCAAGAATGCAGGGTTGTTGGTTGTTCCTAGAGTCTCTAAAAGTACAATGGGAGCCAGAGCCTTTTCTTATCAAGCTCCACATTTGTGGAATCAGCTTCCAGTTTGTGTTCGGGCGGCAGACACCCTATCCGTTTTTAATAGTGCGCTTAAGACCTTCCTTTTTGATAAAGCTTATAGTTAGGGCTGATTAGATTCAGCCCCTAGTTTTGCTGATATAGGCTTAGTTTGTCGGGGACATCTTACTTCTTCCTTCTCTCTGTCTGTACCTGTGTCCTCTCATGTTCCCATTAACCCAGCTTCCCCAAATGTCCTTCTTTTTAGTGTCTATATACGCCGGGATCCGGAGTCATGGATGATCCTGCGGTCCTGTGTCCTGGATCGCAAGCCCTGGATCTTGAGTCGTGGCTGTGGTCCTGGATCATAGGTCCTGGATGGATATCCTCGTGGATTCATCTTCCTATTATACACACATGCATTTCCAAACATCTGGACTACCTATGTTGCAAATGTATTATCTTTTCAATTTACACACGGCATCTATTGCACGTCTGTCCGTCCTGGGAGAGGGATCCCTCCTCTGCTGCTCTCCCTGAGGTTTCTCCCATGTTCCCTTTAAACTGTGGGTTTTCTCTGGAAGTTTTGCCTTGTACGATGTGAGGGTCTAAGGACAGAGGGTCTGAGGACAGAGGGTCTAAGGACAGAGGGTCTAAGGGCAGAGGGTCTGAGGACAGAGGGTCTGAGGACAGAGGGTCTGAGGACAGAGGGTCTAAGGACAGAGGATCTGAGGACAGAGGGTCTAAGGACAGAGGGTCTAAGGACAGAGGGTCTGAGGACAGAGGGTCTGAGGACAGAGGGTCTGAGGACAGAGGGTCTAAGGACAGAGGGTCTAAGGGCAGAGGGTCTGAGGACAGAGGGTCTGAGGACAGAGGGTCTGAGGACAGAGGGTCTAAGGACAGAGGATCTGAGGACAGAGGGTCTGAGGACAGAGGGTGTCGTATTGTCATACTGATATTCTGTACACACTGTGAAGACCACTGAGACAAATGTAACATTTGTGATATTGGGCTATAAATAAACATTGATTGATTGATTGATTTACACTTCTGGGTCTCTTCTCAGGGCCATCCAATCTCTGTACGCACAAAGAGACGGACTTGTTTCCCTCTCCAATGATACATGAGTTTATAGTTTAACTCCACTACAACTTCAATGCAGCAATGATGAGACACACCCTGAGTCACATGAGAGGAGACGGAGTTCAGCAGAGGAGGCGTGACAGAGCTCCTCCCTCACTGACTCACTCAAACCAGGAAACAGTTTGTTCCTCTTCCTCGTTGCAGAGAGACAGACGGACTGAAACACAGACGATCACATTCTCCTTCAGACCAAACTAACAACTTCCTCCGAGTTCAGCTACAGGAGAGAAAAGTGGAAACTGCAACACTGCTGCTTCAACCTGCGGACCCTCCCCACGCTGAAGGTGAGTCTCCAAACAACACTCAATAGCCGCGTTCACACTGCGGTACTTTCCCCACAAAGGTTCATGCGAACTTAGTTCATGATCGCGTTCACACCAAAAAGAGCCGGTACTAAAAGTAGTTCATGCGAACCTTTTTACCCCCTCGAAAGTCCCTGCTAGAGAGCAGGGACTTCCGAGCGGCTCTTTTTTGAGAAAAGAGCTATATTCCTGATTGGCTGGGCGGATTGCAAACCACGCCCCGTAAAACTCCCAAAAAGTTTTGTGAAGCCGCCATTTTATTATCCTCGCATTAGCATTATTAGCATTAGCATTAGCATTAGCCCAGCGCAGAAACGCAGAGAGACTAACTTATGGCAACACAAAAGAAAACATGGGAGCGGTGGAGATGAGGAGGTGTCGGCGTTCTGGCGATTTACTCGGAAGGCTTCAGGAGAAGCTGCTGGGACTCCCAGCAGCTTCTACTGAAGCCTTCCCCAACTCCGGGGACTTCCGGCCGCCGGGGACTTTGGGTGGCAGTATACGCCGTGAAGTGGTTTGCGGCCTGCCAGTAAACCCAAAGCAGAAGAAGAAGAAGTGACGTCAGCGGCTTCATTTGCCTAATCCTCCCCCAGGGACTTTTTCTGGTGTGAACGCGATCTGAACTTAGTTCATGAGAACTAAAGAGTTCGCAGGAAAAGTACCGCAGTGTGAACGCGGCTAAAGTGAATTTCAGTCAGTAGAGGAGGGGGAGGGGAGCCGTGACTGACTGCACTTCCTGTCTGCTGTGTTTCAGCTTCACTCAGAGACGACATGGCTTCCAGGTTAGAGGAAGATCTCTGCTGTCCGGTCTGTCAGGACGTCTTTAGAGATCCTGTCGTTCTGTCCTGCAGCCACAGCTTCTGTAAAGCCTGTCTGCAGACCTGGTGGAGAGAGAAACCAACACGAGAGTGTCCAGTCTGTAAGACAGAATCTTCAAGAAGGAATCCCCCTCGTAACCTGGTGTTGAAGAACCTGTGTGAGACCTTCTTACTGGAGAGAGGTCAGAGACCTTCAGAGGCTCTCTGCAGTCTGCACTCTGAGAGACTCAGACTCTTCTGTCTGGACCATCAGCAGCCAGTGTGTCTCGTCTGCAGAGATTCAAGAGCACACACCGACCACAGAATCAGACCCATGGATGAAGCTGCTCAGGATCTCCGAGAGGAGCTCCAGAAAGCTCTGCGGCCCTTTCAGGAGAAACTGAAGCTCTTTGAAGGAGTGAAAGTGAAGTTTGATCAAACAGCAGGACACATGAAGGTCCAGGCCCGACGCACAGAGACGCAGATTAAGAAGCAGTTTAAGAAGCTTCACCAGTTCCTAAAAGAGGAAGAGGAGGACAGGCTGGCTGCACTGAGGGAGGAAGAGGAGCAGAAGAGGAGGATGATGGAGGAGAAGATGGAGGCTGTGAGCAGAGAGATAGCAGCTCTTTCACACACAGTCAGAGCCACAGAGGAGGAGCTGAGAGCTGAAGACGTCTCCTTCCTGCTCAGCTACAAGGCCGCAGTGGAGAGGCTGCAGCGCCCACTGCTGGAGGCTCCACAGCTGCCCTCAGGAGCTCTGATAGACCAGGCCAAACACCTGGGCAACCTCAGCTTCAACATCTGGAGCAAGATGAAGGACATGGTGTCCTACTCTCCTCTCATCCTGGACCCAAACACTGCTGATCCATTACTCATCCTGTCTGAAGATCTGACCAGATTGAGACGAGGAGGAAAGAGACAGGAACGTCCTGATAATCCAGAGAGGTTTGATACACTCCTCTGTGTCCTGGGCTCTGAGGGCTTTAACTCTGGGACTCACAGCTGGGAGGTCCAGGTTACAGGCAGTACAGTCTGGTTTCTGGGTGTGTTAGCAGAGTCTGTCCCGAGGAAGGGACGCATACAGTCTGGATTCTGGAGAATAGGGTTCTGTAAAGGTAAATACTATGCAGAGTCGCCATCAGAAACACCCACTCGTCTCAGCCTGACGGACCTCCACAGGGTCAGAGTGGATCTGGACTGGAACAGAGGAGTGTTGTCGTTCTCTGATCCTGACACTAACACACTCATACACACCTTCACACACACTTTCACTGAGAGGATGTTTCCATACATTCTCACTCTGGAGGAAGTGAAGATATTACCACTGAAGGTGTGTGTGACAGTGGATCAGAGCAGGATCATTATATAGTAAGATGATCAGACACACACACACACACACACACACACACACACACACACACACACACACACACACAGATAATTATCCGGTCAGATGAACAGATAGACAGTCTGTCAGGCAGATTGATCAGTCACTTAAAGGAGACCTATCATGCTATATTTAAATGATATAGTGTATGACCATACCTATATAAGGTATATTTATACATTTTATTTTTCAAAATACCAAACAGATCATTTTTTAGACATGCCTCGTTTCGCCCGTCTTTGAAAATTCTGAGCAGCAGCTGACCACGCCCCCCTGCAGAAGAGCAGGCATGAGCCGGCGAGAGTCACGTTACCATGCTTGCTGTGATTACGAGTGTCGAATAAACATGTCATCTCAGAGCAATGCATGTGTTCAAGCATATTATCAATTTGATCCAGAAACTGACCCTGAAGCAGCGGAGGTTTTGGTGGAGGTGCAAAAATCTCGGTTGCAGCAGGACGTTTCTGAATGGTTAGCTGACGAGCTGTTGTCCCTATTTATTTTACTCTGTTACGATGCTTGCTCCTTATTCCGTTCATATTTTGGCTAATTAGCAAGAATGCAATGTGTACAGTTTGTGACGCAAAAACAGCGATATATATATATATATTTATAAAGGGAGACATTCATATTGTCAGCATATATACAATGGCCTTATTGCGTTTAATAGTTTACAGTCCTTTTCTTCCAACATCGTGCAACAACCGTTGGAAAGTTGAATAATTTAGGATGATAAAAAGTATAACTCCAACAACACCTCAGTTGTCAGCAATGTGTGTAGTTTCATGTGTTTTTAAAAGCTCAGTTATTGACTTATTTGTGCAAATTGCGCCACGATGCCTTCTGAACGGAGAATGTGTGCTGCATGGAGATACCACAGGTAACATTTTTGATAGCTTTACTAAGTTGTCTGTTTAAATACATTTTTCACATGTCATTCAATATATGTTTATCACAATGTGTCAAGACGGATGCAGTAACTTGAGGACTCTGTAACCTGTATGGTGGACCATCCTGGATTGGAGCCTGTGTGCCTAAATGTGTTCTCCCTGCAGAATGCGTTGCATATTTACAGAGCTGAACATGGTGGACTACAGTTGAGGCAAATAGAGCAGTGAGTGGTTTGTTTGTTTTGACTGAAATTGTAAAACGAATGCTAATATTGTTCATGGAAATAAATACTGGTGTATATGGCTTTTTGCAATCTTTCATTCTGTCATTGTACTATTATATACTACACAGCAATGGCATAACACACCCATGTGTACGACAACAAGGTCCACACACACAACCTTATGCTTTTGAAATCAGAATATTCTTTACCCATCCAAACATGAATAATCACGACACATTTTGATATCAACTCGGAACTTTATTATATAAACCCATAAAAAAAACTAAATGTAGCCTACTTGTATTTTGTATAAATGACACTAAATATTTTTACAGAAGCTTTGGGAGCTGGTGCTGGGGCTTCCTTGGACGCAGGATCAGAGTGGTGATTCCGGCCTGCGTTGTCCTCAGGATACGCAGGGAGTTTCCTGATCCGTGAAATGTCGATGTTGGGTTCAGACAGCAGCCAAATTGAACCGTGTAGCATACCCGGCGATGACCTCCTCCCTGTCAGGTCGCTCATAATGGTGCAGGGTCCACAAAGACTTGCTCGAAGATGAGGTCCATCAAGTTGGCCACGTAGGGCTGTGCAATGGTAAAAAAAGCACAACAAAAAATGTGGTTTAGATTAGTATATGCATGTAAAAAACTGAAACTTCTTTCTAATTTTTTTATTTTATATTTGTAAATAGTTGTATAATAAATATTTTAAACACTTACGGAATGTGGGGTCAGTCTTTACTGGTTTTGCTCTGCATTCTCCCTTCCTGGCCTTTGGGAACTGCAGTTTATACAGAGGGTTTCCAGTGGATGTAGTGGCGTGTGCATGATCAGCGTTTCTGCCAGGTACAGTCTTTCATTTCCGCCATGATAAAAAAAAATGTAAATAATAGCAAAGGATGTACAAATTGTCACTAATTAGTAAGTATGTGAGGTGCTGGCCTGTAAAGAAGAACACATAGTTAGGACAAAATCATCTCAACTTAGTATTCAGGATGAGAAAATACTATTTGGATAAATATAGTCTGAAATCCCAAAAGATGGGGCTAAAACTCTCTATTTAGCAAAGCTCTTTGCTTAGCCTATTCCAATCTGAGTTAGTTTTGAACCGTAACGTGCATGCTGTGTTTCTGACTCAATGCAGGTGATGTGTTGGAGAGGGGCTGAGCTCAGTAGACTGACTGTAACGAGTGCTAGCCACTAATTAGCCTGTTGCTAGAGGTAAGGCCTTGTCAACAACAACAGACCAACGGGGCTTTAGCTCAGTTTTACTCGTGGTGTGTGTGTCCCCTCGCATACCTACACAGTGTTGTATCCTAACACACCCCCATTTATATTCATGTGCGCAAACAAGTAAACACACAAAAGCTTTTACATATAACGCTGCAAAAAACGGCATGTCTCATTAGCGTAGCGTAGCTTACAGATCGATGATATCTGATCGTTCTTACAGACTACAATCACAAAAGCTTTTACATATAACGCTGGAAAAAACGGCACTTGCCTACAAAAGATTACGTTTGTTATTATAACTTACTCAATATGATTTTAGAGGATGCAAAATACTAAGAAATAGGAGAATAAATACTTGTGTTATCGCCTAGGGCGTGGCTTTACAGCCTTCACACAGATCGCCATTACGGCAGTATGTCTGAACATGTTAGCAAATGCCTGATAATTCAAATAAAAGACAAAGCAAAGACTGCGGAGCGTACAAAATAAAATGCTACAAAAATATATAAACACCTAACCGATTACTATTTGGGTTTGAGGCGACATTGATACGGCGAAGCTACATGCTACATGCTACAAGCTAGAGATAGCTTTATCAGGAAAAACACCGCTAAATAAAAACTTACAGCTTCAAAATTGGATGTGTCCTCACTGGCCTGGTCCCGGATGGTTGGTATTGATCCCGGGTTTAGCATTACTTTGGAGGCATATCCGTGTTGGACTTGAGACAAGTTCATAAACATGTCCGTCGTAAAATGTTCGGAACACACAAACAGAAATCTGCCGTGGTCTTCTGGCACATGTCCCTTGTAAATTAAGTCTAGCCACAGATTCATTTCTTTTTCCACTGATGGCATTGCATGCAGTCCCCTGTCCCAAGTCTTGCAGCCAACAACAGCACAACGTTTAACTGGCTTAGACATCCTGGCAAGAGCAGGCAAAAACACAGATGTGGGTTGATTTAGCCTGCCGATAGCCTATATGCGAATGAGAGGTTTAGCAATGCACGTGGCCGTGGCTCATTCCCCTGATAGGTGGAGAGTTGACCAATAAGCCGAGGACTTCTCTGTGACGTAGAAAAGTGTTGAAATCTGGATCCGTTTTTTTCAGATCCGTTGCAGCCCCTTTTTTAGAGATTTGGCGAAGGAGGAAAATAGAGAGGGTTGTGTTTTCTGACACTTGGTGAGTTCCCTGGAACACCGGAGACACATATTCATGTATACAAGACGTACACAGGTGCATTTTGCATGATAGGTCCTTAATGAGTTCATCAGTACAACATGACTGACACACGGTGGCACTCGCACTCTGAGTGAGTGTGTGTGTGTGTGTGTGTGTGTGTGTGTGTGTGTGTGTATTGTTTTCTCTGCCTGTTTTTAGGGAAGATAATGTGTCTGTTTGTAGGTATCTTGAATTCTATTAAAACCAGCAGACTTATATGTGTCCTTCTCATGTATGACTGTTTACCTCAACAATATCCTCCAATGGTTGTGGTGATGAAAAAGTTGACAGAAAAACTATTTTATTGAATGTTTTATACCCTTATGTAACTGCTAGATTCGTACTTTTCTTGTTTTGGTGCTAGGAAAAATATATTTTGTGAATAGTCTAAAACAAAAACTGTAATCCAAAGCGATGTTTGGTCTCATTTTGAACTGGAGCAGGTCATCGGTTCAAATGGATGGACGTTATGGCATTATCCTCTGGCGGGGACCCCCCTGTTGCAAATTTTTTTTAATTGATGAGTATATTTTTACAAAATCATACATCTTAATACATTTTCTTAATATATATTTGTACTAATAATTAATAATCAGTTATTCTTCAAAACATGTTTTGTATTTATCTTCTGTTTGTCATTCATTACATTGATTGTGTCTTCTGTTATAAACATTCTTAACACAATATTAAACAGTAAACATATATTTAAAGCATTTTTAAAGTGATTTATGTCTTTATAATATTATATAATTTTGAACAGTAATATGAACAATTAACATATATTATTAGCATTTTTGAAAGCTACTTATGCTTTAAAGGTGGGGTAGGTAAGTTTGAGAAACCGGCTCGAGATCGCTAGAATTTGAAAATACACAACCGGAGAAAATCTGCCACTTCCTCACAGAGCCCCTCCTCCAACACACACGAACGCGCACATGACCAATGAGGGCACGAGATAAGTTTGTGCCCCGATGGAAGGCTGACAGGCAGGTAGGCCATCCAATCCGTTTAGCCGGCCTGGCATTTTTTTATGGACTTGTTGTCAAAGCACTTCAGATATTCATTGCTATCGGGATGTTAAGAGCATTCCATGGAATATAACAAAAAGTGTATCTCGAGCCGGTTTCTGAAACTTACCTACCCCACCTTTAATAGTATTATATATAATATTCAACAGGAATATTAACAATAAACATATTTATATTCATATATATAAACATCAATATTTGCTACATCCGTGCTCTCGTCCAGCTGCAGAGCGAAATATTCACTAGCTCTCACTTGCTCCAAAAGCTGAGCAGATACTCAGTTTCACTCTCAGTCGCGGCAGCTCGATTCTGATTGGCTTGAAGGGCGGTCATGTGATTCAAAAACTAAAAACTAAAATATTAATAAATAAAAAATATTGAAAGATTGGCATCAAAGGAGGACACATAGATTGATATATATGCAGTTATTAAAAACATCTAAAAAAATAATTAAAAAAAGGTAACTTTAAAAAAGGAAAAAATTCCCCTTTCCCTCAAACTTTGCGTGACCCCCCTGGCGCCCCCCCAGGGGGTCGGGGCCCCCACTTTGAAAAACACTGGTCTAAGGCGCCTGACTCAAGGTTCGACTCCTTCCTGATCAAAGGTACTTCTGGTTTCCGATTGGAGGCGTGGGTTCAAATCCCACTCCTGACAACACACTTCCGCCATCTTATTGCAATTGTGCATGTTTCAAAATATGAGCCCATCTGTCCTATAAATGTTGAAATCTTTCTCAGAATAGGAGAACAAATCTTGAACTGCTGGTGGTTCTTGAGAAAAAGTCAGTCGACCATAAACGTCTGAAAACATTTTAGGGCACTTTTGTACGTCTTTTATAAATGAATATGTGTCCCCGGTGTGTCAGATAACTCAACCCTCTCTCGTTTCCTCCGTACCCAAATCTCTAAAAACGGGGCTGCAACGGAGCTGATTATTATTTGAATTTTTCTGATGTCAGAAAAGGGGTGCTCCGCCTATATGGGCAACTCTCCACCTATCAGGGGAATGAGAGACTGCTCGAAAGCGCTGGATACGCTGTAGTACATATGCCAGGCCTGTAGGTGGCGCTGTAGTCTGCCACAAAAGTAGAATCAGCCCCTGCAAAAACAGGGCTGGAAAAGAGCAAATAGAGCGAATTGAGGCGTGGCTAAAATGCATGATCTGTTTGGTATTTTGAAAAAAAAACTTCACAGACATGACATAGGTATGGCCCTACAATATATTATTCAAATATAGCATGATGGGTCCACTTTAAGTAATCTAAGATACACATCAGTCTGCACCAAAGGAGAAAGGAAATGTGATTATTTAGTGTCTTAAACCTGCCTATTATAAAGAATGTTTAGTTTATCGCAAGAAACAGATTTGAACCCAATTGAATTGGATCGACGCTTGCATCCGTCCGTTTTTTAAAACAAAATGTCCCATCCACGGGGCCGACCAAAGCGGTCTCATCAGCTTGTTCGTTCATGTTTGACTATTGTTCACCGTGGTTTGTTGTTGTTTGAAGTCCCATGCTGAAGTCATGAACGTTAGTTGGTGCTCCAGTATAATCGGTACGCCTGAAACTCATCCAGTGAGAAACGTTCCGCTGTGCAAAAATAAGTGCGATTAAAGTGAGATTAAAATGCATTAATTTTTTTAACGCGTTAATTTTTGTGTAATTAATTAATCTTAATTAACGCGTTAAAGTCCCGGCCCTAGTGATTACTTAAAAAACAATGATTTATCTGAAGATTTTCAGTCTGGCTTTAGAACACATCATAGCACAGAGACAGCTCTGGTTAAAGTCACAAATGACATTCTAATAGCCTCAGACAAGGGACTTGTCTCTATTCTTGTTTTGCTCGATCTCAGTGCTGCATGTGATGCTATCGACCATGATATCCTATTGCAAAGACTAGAGCACTTAGTTGGCATACAGGGAACTGCTTTAGGCTGGTTTAGGTCCTATCTATCTGAACGCTCTCAGTTTGTACGTGTTAACGATGAATCTTCCACGCAAACCAAAGTTAGCCATGGAGTGCCACAGGGCTCAGTGCTCGGACCTATTTTGTTCACACTATATATGCTTCCGTTAGGCAATATTATAAGGAATCATTCTGTAAACTTTCATTGTTATGCGGATGATACTCAACTATATTTATCAATCAAGCCTGATGAAATGAATCATCTAAATACAATTCAAGACTGCCTTAAGGACTTAAAAACGTGGATGACCTTAAACTTTTTGATGTTAAACACGACCAAAACTGAAGTTATTGTACTTGGCCCGAAGAATCTACGAAACAAATTATCTAAAGATATACTAACTATGGATGGCATTAATTTGGCCTCCAGTGAGACTGTAAGGAATCTTGGTGTTATATTTGATCAGGATTTATCCTTTAACGCCCACATAAAATCAATTTCAAGGACCGCCTACTTCCATCTACGTAACATTGCAAAAATCAGGCATATCTTGCCTCAAAACGATGCAGAGAAACTAGTCCATGCATTTGTTACTTCTCTGCTGGATTATTGTAACTCTTTATTATCAGGGAGTACCAAGAAGTCAGTCAAGTGGCTTCAGC
>JAMFTG010000236.1:72500-90000 GCA_023974075.1 Chaenocephalus aceratus | reverse complement strand
TTTGAGAAACCGGCTCGAGATCGCTAGAATTTGAAAATACACAACCGGAGAAAATCTGCCACTTCCTCACAGAGCCCCTCCCCCAACACACACGAACGCGCACATGACCAATGAGGGCACGAGATAAGTTTGTGCCCCGATGGAAGGCTGACAGGCAGGTAGGTTGTACTTTTACAGTATTACGGCTTCTACAGATGAAATCTTTTTATGGACTTGTTGTCAAAGCACTTCAGATATTCATTGCTATCGGGATGTTAAGAGCATTCCATGGAATATAACAAAAAGTGTATCTCGAGCCGGTTTCTGAAACTTACCTACCCCACCTTTAATAGTATTATATATAATATTCAACAGGAATATTAACAATAAACATATTTATATTCATATATATAAGCATCAATATTTGCTACATCCGTGCTCTCATCCAGCTGCAGAGCGAAATATTCACGAGCTCTCACTTGCTCCAAAAGCTGAGCAGATACTCAGTTTCACTCTCAGTCCCGGCAGCTCGATTCTGATTGGCTTGAAGGGCGGTCATGTGATTAAAAAAAATAAAAATAAAATATTAATAAATAAAAAATATTGAAAGATTGGCATCAAAGGAGGACACATAGATTGATAGATATGCAGTTATTAATAACATCTAAAAAAATAATTTAAAAAAGGTAACTTTAAAAAAGGAAAAAATTCCCCTTTCCCTCAAACTTTGCGTGACCCCGCTGGCGCCCCCTGGCGGCCCCCCAGGGGGTCGGGCCCCCACTTTGAAAAACACTGGTCTCAAGGTTCGACTCCTTCCTGATCAAAGGTACTTCTGGTCTCCGATTGGAGGCGTGGGTTCAAATCCCACTCCTGACAACACACTTCCGCCATCTTATTGCAATGGTGCATGTCCCTGATTGGCCATTATCCATTAAATCAAAGAAAATAGTCAATTGTGTGCCATTTTTACCTTTTAAAATACCAATTTTAACACCATTCATTGCCCGAAGCCCATCGGTCAATGTATGAAAGATTAATACTCAAAAGCAACAACAACACACACAGTAAGGACTCATGTATTCCCCTTTAACCTCTCAACTATGCCCTTAAAATAGCCCTCACATCCAGCGTGTACTCAATGCTGCACACTTTAAGTTGTTGTAATGCACCGAGGCCTACTGTAACGTTCAGGGACTTATGAAACAAAAGGTTCTGCCCCTGAATGGCCCAGTGTCAAGGATTACTTCTCAGACAAATTCTCCAGCAACAAAGCCTCCATTGTGCCCCGTCCGGACCCTCAAATTAGCAGCAGGGGCGACTGCACGCTCAACTGCACTCGCGGAAGATTTACCCCAAATGCTGCCCTTTTTAAATGTCCACAAGAATAAAACGAGATTAAATATATGATATCAAAAATGAATCCATTTGATATCTCTCTAGGCGGTCTAAATAGATTAAAATCGATGGAAATTAAAGTGTGCATAATCTATTTAACACCGGGTTTAATCTAAAGCATGGATTATGTGACATCTGTCAATTGTGTTTTTTTATATTTTTTAGAAGCAGTTTTTAACGTCCTTGTTTGAATGTTAGAACCAAGTTATTTTTATTTCCTTTTTTACTTTGAAGGGGTTTTTGACTTTCTCTAATGGCCTTCACTTTAAACCCAGGGGACTCAATTTAATCTGTTTTTGTTAAAGAAGGAAATATAGAATGCAGAGGAGGACTTCCGGAAGTGACTTTCAAAATAAAATCCCTTTTGTCTCAAATGTACTGCAACCCAATGGGAATGTCATATTCTATCGTGAAATAAACTATGTTCACCAAATTACATTTCATTCTTTGACTGTGATATGTTTTGCTAACCGGAAAGGATGCAATGCGGGTACATTTTTTAAATTCTAGATACGTTTTTTATCACATATTTAATGCTAAAATCATTTAAATTTGAAGAAAAAAGTATACTATGATATAGCAATATCTTCATAAAGACATGTTGAGAGACTTTACAAATCATTTACAGCGAGGAAGTGTGATTTAATACACATCTTAGCATCCTTTTCATTCAAATCGGACTTATTTTGGACAACTGTATAGATGTGGTAGTATGGAGCTATTTCAGGGTCATAAGTTTTGATCATTCAAAAAAATACAATTTATTTGAAAGTTCAAGTTTTTATCCTGAACTTTGAAAAATACAATGATGTATTCAAAATAAAAATAAGTATTTGAAATCATTTTTCAGGTTGAATATTATTTTGATTCAGTTCAGCAATTTTTTGGAATAAAATATTTATTTTCAGATTTCACTTTTTATTTTGATATTTGAATCCTTATTTTTTTCAGTTGCAGATTTTTCGTTTTCAGATTCAAAACAATTATTTTATATCTTGTTCTTTCAGGTTTCACATTGATTTTCACCTTCAGATCGTTTTTCGCTTTCAGACTGTTGGCCCTGATGTTGCTTGGGGGGGGCGGGGCTTACCAAAGAGTAGTTTGGCATCCTTTACTCTTGTCTCTGCACCATTCATAAAATCGAGTCATAACATTTAAGGGTGAATGCAAACATTTCACCTAACACGTGCATTCACATGACTTTAAACCGTAGCTTTACATGTAGTAATGCACACTAGCACACATACACGTGCACAAACACACTGCTACACATCCTACAATTAACTGTCCTGTCTTTTAAAACATATTGTGACTTTTGTCATATATCTTGATAGGACAGTCTGCCATTGCTAATATGCAGCCATTTCGGCTTTTATCTTGAAAGGACACGAACCACGCTCTTCGTGTAAACACTTCTAGCTTGACTCCATTTTACAAACCCACATTCATTGGGGGTTCAGTATTGGGAGAAGGAGGAGGAGGAGGAGGAGGAAGAAAAAGCCTCATCCTGATTCTCTACACTTTAGTTGCGTATCGCGCTGCAGATCCGGCTGGATGTGTGTGTCGCACTGGATCCAGAAAACACACACTCCTGCAGCCATTAAAAAAAACTGAGTGTGTGTGTGACAGTGTGTGTGTTGGTTTAGTCATGAATTATACACCTGAGCCATGTAGTTAGCCGGGTTCCTGGGCGTGGGAAGGAAGCAGGACTTGTTTGTCGTGGGAATATTGTTGGAGCGTAAAAACACACGTTTATTTTTCATTGCTCCGGTTTCCTCACATCAGGATGTAGATTTGGGAACTTTTCTTTGAAGGACCCGCTGACACAGAGGACGAGTTTTTATTTTGTAACTTTTCAAATCTTTTTTTGCTGGGAGGAATACAGGCAGAAGACACGGCTGCACGCGGAGGGAAATCACATCCAAAAGGTAAGCAGCACTTTGGATATTAAGCTGTTTCAACTGTTTTCGTAACAACAGGAAATACTTAGAGGGGATTTTAAAGATTTGTAAGGCACTCGTGATTTCTGATCAACCTCACGTCACACCGAACTCCATTCACAAAACCTGAAATGTCAAAATGTATTGCTCCCTGGTAAATGGAAACTGCACCATGTGACACAACTTGCAATTGTCTACAAAAACAGTACAGTATTTGTCATTCGGCGCAAAAATATATCCACCAAACAGTGCCTTATTACCAGTACTGTAAAGTATCACAGTACATGTTCTCAAGTACTGTATTTAAGTACACTTTTGAGGTACTTGTACTTTGAGTATTTCCAGTGTATGCTCCTTTTATACTTCTACTTCTTTGGAAGCAAATTATTGTACTTTTTACTCCACTACATTTATTTGACAGCTTTAGTTACTAGTGACTTTTAAGTAGCTAATACTAAAAATAAAAGACTTTTAAAATTATCTTTGACATAAATGTATGGGTTAAGAGTATTTGAACAGTTTAGTATTACTACTTTTACTTAAGTGAACATTTAAGAGTCCCTTTTCCATCACTGGTTATTAGTGACACGTTTTGACATGCGTTAAAGTAACGACTTGCAAAACTTAGAGAAACATAACTTTTAAAAATGTCTTGAGTTTTGTATGCAAGCCGAATTGATGCCAGGGCTGTGATAACTCCTTGCATGACTTTGAATTAGTTTAGCAGATTCCAATGTTTAATTATTGGCAATATCATGTTTAATTACCAGATTTTTCAACGGAATCTGGCATTAGGCAGACAGCAGGAATGTGTTGGGACATGAATCAATGCACAGAACATCTGGAGCCTCGGTGAGTGGGCTGATCCCGCTGAGCTGCTTCAATAATGACTTCCAGAGGTGGAAGAAGATCCTCCACTTCAGAAATAGTGGAAATACCCTGAATTCAAAATGGTAGAAGTATCGCCAGCTAAACGTACTTAAAGTATCAAAAGTACCCATGATGCAACATGACTGCTTTGAAAATATTATATTACATTAAATACATGTAAGGACATTTACATTTTAATAATACATTTCATTTATATAGCACACTTTAAAAAATGCTATAATCTTTTTAATATTAAGACAACTTTAGCCATTTTTTTGGTAAGATATTGGTCGTAACGTACTGCATTAAATCATATATAAAGCCAAGGTCATGTGTTTTATATGTAAACAGTAGCTGGTGTTGATAAATGTAGTGGAATAAAAAAGGACATGTTCCTAAACTATACTTTTAGTATAAAGTAGCATTGCATTTCAATACTCAAGTAAAGTACATGACAGAACAGGACTTTAGTAAATGTACTTCCCACCTCGGCAGACTTCCTCCTCCATTGTTAACTTCACACATTTACAACATCTGTGCAGAGATTATCTTCCATTGATTCTCCTCATTGAATCCATACCAATCCCAGGGAGGGTAATTGGAAGTTTCGAGATGGGTTTCAGAAGCTGTTTAGAGAGAGATGCTCCTTCTGCAAACAGATGTTTTTTGAAGGCAGTATTGATCAGAAGTGCTAAAACCATTTCAACATCAGCCGGGGGATTGTACTCCGTCAAATCTCCGGCTCCAAAGGGGTGTGTGTGTGTGTGTGTGTGTGTGTGTGTGTGTGTGTGTGTGTGTGTGTGTGTGTGTGTGTGTGTGTGTGTGTGTGTGTGTGTGTGTGTGTGTGTGTGTGTGTGTGTGTGTGTGTGTGTGTGTGTGTGTGTGTGTGTGTGTGTGTGTGTGTGTGTGTGTGTGTGTGTGTGTGTGTGTGTGTGTGTGTGTGTGTGTGTGTGTGTGTGTGTGTGTGTGTGTGTGTGTGTGTGTGTGTGTGTGTGTGTGTGTGTGTGTGTGTGTGTGTGTGTGTGTGTGTGTGTGTGTGTGTGTGTGTGTGTGTGTGTGTGTGTGTGTGTGTGTGTGTGTGTGTGTGTGTGTGTGTGTGTGGCCGGCCATCTGCTTCCTAGCATTGCAGTACTCGTGTAGGAGGTAATTGCCCATGGTGTCGGGTAATGGATTAGAGGAGCGTCCACGTTACACCTTGAGCGCCGAAGCCGTAAAACCATTAAAGTCGCAGGGACTCGCTCCGTTTCCTCTATTCTGATGTTTTGGCTAAAAGGAGGCTGCGATCAGCGGAGCGGGAAGCTTCAAGGCTGCTTGAGCAGGACGTTGTCATGTTCAATTTACTCCAGTTACCAGTGGGACGTTTTGGTGTGTATTTCTTTGCCTTTGTAAAAGTTTGAAATGGTTGTTTTTTTTGTACAATTTCTGCTTTATTCTACGCAAGAATGACCCGAGTCGAGCTGCAGCCGTCCAATTGACTGATGGGAATGTCTTTTCAAAATATTTTGGTATCGAATGAATCGTTCAAGTAGTTTCAAGCGGAAATGACTCGAATTGCTGCTTTTCTCAGTTTTATTTCACATTGAAAGGCATATTTTTTGTTTTGGACTGACTATACAAGACACTTCTCACTCTTTTCGGACATTTTCTAGAGCAAGTTCTAGGTCAAGCTATTAATCTGTTGGAAGAAGTCCATGTCTTGATATTAAATTGAGCGATTGAGTCGTTTTTTCTGGCACAAATGTCTCTCAGATATTGAAAATTGCTGCTATCCTCTGTTTTATTTCACATTAAACCGGTTCTGGACTGACGGGACAAGACGGTTCTTCTAGACCAAGAGATTAATCTGTTGGAAGACTTTTCATATCCAATTGATCCTTCAAGTCGCTTTTCATGCACACATGACACTTAAATATGTAGATTTGTTGCTTTTCTCTGTTTAACATCGCATTAAACCGTATATTCTATGGTTTATCACTGACAAAACAAGACAGTTCTCACGATCTTCTTGCATTTTCTAGACCAAGAACTATCAAAACGATTAATCTGTTGGAAGACGTCTATATTTTGATATCCAATTCATCATAGAAGTTGATTTCCATGCACAAATGTCTCTCAAATATGGAGATTTGCTGCTTTGTTCTGTTTTAATATCACATTTAACTGAATATCGACTGACAAAACAAGACCGTTCTCACTGTTTCTGGACATTTTCTAGACCAAGTCCTCGACAAAGCGCTTAAACTGTTGGAAGACGTCCGTTTTTTTTACATCACCTGATCATTAAAGTAGCTTTTCATGCAGAAATGTCTCTACAATATGGAGATTTGCTGCTTTTCTCTGTTTTATATCACATTAAACTGCGTTTCTTTTTGCTTTTAGAGTTGCAAAACAAGACAGTTCTCACTGTTTCTGGACATCTTCTAGATCAACTCCTCGACAAAGCGCTTAATCTGTTGGAAGACGTCCATGAAAATGTCTGAAAACATAAGAGAAAACACTCTTCAAACACGAAGCTTTGCGGCAAACTGCAGGCTCAGGCTTCCAGTGTCGGCATGAGTGATGAGCATTTATCCTAACGCTCTTGTTGGCTTGTTCAATTCATGTTTTCACGGAAATAGCATTTTCTAAATCGATAAGTGTGTTTCCTTTTGAATAAGCTCTTCGGTGAAGGTCCCATGTCATGGCCATTTCTACTGATCATAATTCCATTGTTGAGGTCGACTAGAATAGATTTAAATTGTTCAATGCTCCAAACTCACATTGGCTTCTCACACAGCGTCTCTGTAAAGTCTGTGTATTCACTCTCTGTCCTAAACGGCTTGGTGGAGCTCCCCCCCCCCTCCCTGTGAGCCCACTGTGTTCTGATTGGTCGGGACGTTGCGAGGCTCGTTGCTGCGAGGAGCGGACAGGTTTCCGGGTCGGTGATACAGCGAGAACAAGCGAAACTCATCCTGAGCACACACACACTCACAGCCGAAGTAAAGACAATAAGTGTGGCTTGATATTGAGAAAGAAAAAAGTTGATAACGCTGTGAGAACGGGTCTGCGGAGAGCACTTCTCCACCAATCCAACTTAGCAGCCGGAAAAACGTTTACCCATTTTAACAGATAGGTTAACATGTTTGTTTTAAACATCATAAATACAGGTTGTGTACCCGAATCTCCCGCTGGTCCAAACAAAGTATGAACAGCATCGTTCTTCAGTGCCCTACGCTGAGCATATCGCATGAATCGCTGAAAGGTTTGTGAAGCTTTGTTTCGGGAAATGCTGGGAGAGGGTGTGGCCTCTGGGTATTCACGCGAACGAGGCGTTCTGGGGCAGCACAGACGGGTCTTCTCTGTGTTAGAGCTTTACTCGCTACAGGGTGTACGTTGAGGGTTTGTGACTCTGCAGACCGTTCACATGCAGAACAACCTTCATAACACAAGGGGACGGGTGATAACCGGAAAAGCATGACATGGGCCCTTTAATGTTTTTTTGCTATTTGCAGGGAAAGCTGCAACATATATCTCCTCTCACGGCAGAAAAACAAATCACTATCTGTGTTTTTGAGTTAGTTAACTCTCCAGCCTCTGGGACAAACTGTTCTGTGTTTTACGTGATGTTCTGACTGGGAAATGAAGCACTCTTTGGGAGTTTCCACAAATATGTCTTGGAGTTAAAACGAGTCTGCTAATGGGAAGATCAAACAAGCCGACTTGAGAAACTCAATTATTCAAAAAGAAGGAACCACAAGGAAGGAAAATAAGAGTATTCATGTATTAGCACGATGTTCACGATTTATCAAGGTCAGCAGGTTAATAAGGTATTTTTGGATAGCTTGCTACGGCTCGACTTGTTTTGCATTCGGTATCAAAGCTCGGGCTTCTGGGTTATCTTTCTCTTATCTAATGTTTTTTTTGTAAGTGGACTTTGATCTAAAGGCTGACTCAGATTAGATTTGGCTGGATGAAATGTAGTTGAATGTGTTGGTAGCATTTATTGGAATAGTTTAGGACATTTTTGGTTGTTTGTTGTCTTGCTGACAGTGTGGTTTTGATAGCGCTCTCATGCCTGTACAGTAGGGCTGAACGATTAATCGATATTAAATCGAAATCGCGATTCGAGATGATGCGATTATCAAATCGCAAAGCCTGCGATTTTTTTTTACTTTTTTTTTGTTCTTGTCTGTCAGTCCTCCACACCAATCAGAAGTGCTGTGCTCCACATGTACCAGCCATTGTTAACCAATCAGAAGTGGCCCATGATAGAAGGTGATAGACAGATTGATCCAATCACCTGCCAAGTGCTTTTGAAAGTGCCTGCCCTTTCCAAATGGCTTCCAAAGGAGCTTTCCTAGATAGTTTGGTGAAACAAACCATCTGAGTCAGGTTAGAGATGCTCCATCACATGTTCTACATCTAAAAGGGTGAATCTTTAACTGAAGCTTGACTTTAAAGCAACCCAACGGAAGTTTCATGTAAGTTTAGTTCTTTCACTCGTAGCTCGGGCTGCGGGGGTGCTAGAGACAGGAGTATGTTGATACGACCTTCCTAGCCGGAGTTATGTCCGCATTTTACAATAAACTTCCATTGGGTCGCTTAAAAATAAATATCGCAAATCACAATCGCAATATTTGTCAGAAAAATCGCAATTCAGGCAGCTTTGTAGCTTAGCATAGATACAGGAAACACAGGGAAACGGTTAGCTTAGCATAAAGACTGGAAATGGAGGTGAAAGTTAGCTTGGGAAAGAAATGAAACTATAGGGAAAGAGCTAGCTTAGCATAAAGACTGGAAACAGCTAGCTTAGCTTAAGTGTTAAGACTGGAAACAGAGGGAAACAGCTAGCTTAGCATAAAGACTGGAAATGGAGGTGAAAGTTAGCTTGGGAAAAGACATGAAACCATAGGGAAACAGCTAGCTTAGCATAAAGACTGGAAACAGAGGGAAACCGCTAGCTTAGAATAAAGACTGGAAACAGCTAGCTTAGCTTAAGTGTTAAGACTGGAAACAGAGGGAAACGGCTAGCTTAGCATAAAGACTGGAATGGAGGTGAACGTTAGCTTGGAAAAGACATGAAACCATAGGGAAACAGCTAGCTTAGCATAAAGACTGGAAACAGAGGGAAACAGCTAGCTTAGAATAAAGACTGGAAACAGGTAGCTTAGCTTAAGTGTTAAGACTGGAAACAGAGGGAAACGGCTAGCTTAGCATAAAGACTGGAAACGGAGGGAAAAGTTAGCTTTGCAAAAAGTCATGAAACCAGATGGAAACAGCTATCATGATACTCCCTTTTTAAAGTATATCACATTACATCTTGTTTATTCAATAACATAGTAAGTGAAAGACAAGTGTGAGCTTTTGAGGCATTGGTAGAAGTTTGGTCATTAGCTGTTTCATCCATATCCCAGTCTTTATACTAAGCTAAGATGACCAGCTAATACTTCCTCACACATAAGAAATGGTTAATAAGACAAGAGTTCCTATTATGTACACTTTCCATTTGAACTTCAATAAAGGTGTTTTTGAAGTGGGGACAAAGCGATAAAACTCTGAATTGGTTAGTGCTAGCTTGAGCATGTTGCTAGCACCTTAGCAAGAATAGCTGTTGCATTATCGCTCCACCGTCCACCCGACATTGTTTTGTGACAAATCATGCATTTTTTTTCCGCAGGAATTTAGCTGTAGCATAACCTATAATCTTCCAGAGAAATGCTGTCAGACTGAATGCTTAACTTTACACAAGTGGAGTGTGAGTGTATAGCCTACAGCGAGACTATCGGAGACCTGTTAGACAGGAATAAGGCCGTCTGGTTTTGTGACTCGCTGTATGTCTGCAAACAGAAAGTTATGTGGTTGAGCTCAAGCTGCAACTCGGCTATGAATGAAATAAAGAAAAGTGGATCAAATGATTGTTTAATTGGGAAATAAATTGTTGAATTTGTAGGATTTTACTATATGGAGGCACATAGAGAATACACAACACCAACCAGGCCCTTTCCCTTGTTGGCATCCTCCGTATAAGTAAATATTTATCACATTTACTGTATACACATTTCTACCATCACAATTGCATTATTCTGAATAAATTAGTGGTTATTTTTTAAGTTTGAGTTGTTGTTTGACGCATATAAAGAGTTTGGCCTGCATAACCAATGGTGGAAGTATCACACGAAGCACTTGTTGAGTTACTTTAGCAGCACTTTCCTTGTTGTTCGGAGTTTGATTCTTTAAGTTAAATGATATGTAATGTAATATTAAGGCCTTTGACTTAATGCAGGGGTCTGCAACCTTTTTGACCAAAAGAGCAATGTTTACCCCTTTTCCACATTTTTGTTGTTGTCTGGAGCCGCAAAACATATTTGATAGCTTGATAGCTTATAAAGTTGTATATATTGTTACGTCATAGACAAAAACTACAGTGTTTTTGCATTTATTATTTATTACATTATAGAAAACTGTTAAGAACTCTTATAAGGAGAATAAATAAAAAAATACACAGGCCTACTTTAAAATAAATCAACACCGCACTCGGGGAGTCCTCTGCACATTTGAAGGAAATGAATATAATTAAAATTGACCCACTTTGAAATTAATAAAACATATAGCTGCACCCTAAAAAAAGTTAACTGATTATGACTGAAGATCGTCAGCTGTCTTCCTCTTCCGTGTTTTCCCTCGATACGTAAAGGCTGCAACAACTTCTCTCCACATATCAAACATCCCGGTAAGCCAGCATCGTTTGCTGTGAAAGCAGATAACTCTGTCCACGCAGAATTAAACCCTCTGTGTTCCTCCGATTTCTTTCTTAGATGTATCCATAGTTCGCTCATCGAGCCGGCGTCAGGTTATTCGCCTGCAAGAAAAGGCGCTGGTGCGGGACCGTAGCAGGATGTGACGCATATTTTTAGTTGACCTAATTAAAACCGTTTTTTGCTTTTTTTATGTGTCACAGTATCACCTCAAATACAAGATACGAAACATTTTTAACCGTGCAGCAAAATATAAATAGTCCTACAAATATTTTTTTTGTATTTCCTTCTTATTATTGTTTAAGCTCAAGGGAGCCAGAGCGGAGGGCTTAAAGAGCAGCGGGTTGCCGACCCCTGGCAGATGGAGCAAAATAAAAAATACTAGGGATGCACGATATTTTGAAACCGATAACTTCCTGCTTCTCGAGACCGATATCGATAACCGATAATAATATAATATATATATTAAATGTACCTGTAGTTTTTGCACACCTAGGTGGTAAAAAAATGACTAATAGTGAGAAAATGACATGAGCATTACTACTATGAACAAAACAAAGCCAAGAACAGTTCTCTTCAAAGTGACCAGATTTATTTTCCCAAATAAACGTCTTGCCTTTTTCAAAAGCCTCGTCGATAGGTAAAAGCCCCGGTGCCTTTGCAGCTGGCTTTGGATTCGCCGCTAGTTTAGCAGCGCAGGCGTCTTCGTACGCTGTTAACACACCATCGTAGCCATGGCGATGTTTCAGGCGACTAATCAGGTTGGAAGTATTATAGCTCGTTGCCTTTTCCCTCCTCGTGGAACTTCTGCATTCGTTAATACAAATAGCAAGCGAACTATCTCACTCTGAAACTTTGAAATAGTCCCAGACTACCGTCGACATGTTTGTTTACTGTCCTGGCTTCACGGCCGCACGCTATTTACGTCACAGCCAGGCACGAGTTAGGGAGCGCTGGATTGGTGAAGAACTCCCCTCTTCCTAAACCACTAACACCACAGTACTGGCAACACGGGAGGAGCCGAGTGAAAAACAAGCGCCCCTCATCCCAACCCACCCACACGGCAGGATCTGTTTCTTTTTTTTACCCAAAAATATATTGTATATTATCGGGGCTATTAATACTGTTATCGGGTTTTATCGGGATGACGTCATAATTCCTAATATCGGTCCGATAATTATCGTGCACCACTACAAAAATACTCTTTCTTACTTTGGAAATGTTCATAATGCATTTTAAATTGTGTTTATGTTTGACTTATCCTGCCATATTGTGACGTGTGTTAATGTTGGAACATCTCGCCTATCTAACTGACGAGCTTTTATTTGAACTATTAAAAAAACAAAACGAATTTGTCAGTAAGAAGCTAGTAGAAATAGTCCTGTTACGTTATATTAAAGTGCAAACAAATGCATATGCCTGATTTGTCAAAGTTCAACGGAGGCTTTTTGACATACTGTTTTATTAGCTGTCTGTAATCAAAAACAACCAGCATGATGTTGGGGATAAAACGGTCTGACAGATGGACTTCTGACCGGCTGCTGTCTGTGGCATCGATTTTCTGCAGCATGTGTTGAGCCACTTTGTTGTTTTGGCAAAAGAACCCTCATATGAATCATATTTATATCAACGGTGTTTGTTTTGCTCGCTTTAATGCATGTTATAGCTAATTCTACATAGCAGTGCAAAGTCTATTATCCTGCTCAGTCTTATTGGAACCATGGGGTTGTTTTCCTGCAGATCCTGTGTTCAAGCACCAAAATATCTTCTTCACTGATGGGAAAAAAAGTCCCTTAACCTCAAAGCAATGAATTTAAATTATGACTTGGCAGTGAGGACTGGAGAAGGGAGAAGGGGGGGAGAGGTGGGGGGGGAACCTCCCTTTTTAAAAATAAAAAGTTTAATGTTCGTGCTGCATGTTGTAGTGATTTGAGACCGCGGGACCTCAGAGGTCAAAGAGTCACGTTGACAATCACTCACTTTCAGCTAAATTGGGGGAGTTTGGGCTATAAAGGAGCTACACGCACGGTCACATGACTTCACGTCACCACCGCTAAGCTAAAGGCAGCTAATGTTGGGCTATAAAGGAGCTACAGCACACGGTCACATGACTTCACGTCACCACCGCTAAGCTAAAGGCAGCTAATGTTGGGCTATAAAGGAGCTACAGCAACGGTCACATGACTTCACGTCACCACCGCTAAGCTAAAAGGCAGCTAATGTTGGGCTATAAAGGATCTACAGCAACGGTCACATGACTTCACTTCACCACCGCTAAGCTAACGGAGGCTAATGTTGGGCTATAAAAGGGAGCTACAGCACGGTCACATGACTTCACGGTCACCACCAGGCTAAGCTAAAAGGAGGCTAATGGTTTGGGCTATAAAGGAACTACAAGCACGGTCACAATGACTTCACGTCACCCACGGCTAAGCTAAAGGTGGCTATGTTGGGCTATAAAGGAGCTACAGCTACACCGGTCAACATGACCTTCACGTCACCACCACGCTAGCTAAGGCGGCTAAATGTTGAGCTATAGAAGGAGCCACATCACGGTCACATGACTTCACTTCAACCACCGCTAAGCTAAAGGTGGCTAATGTTGTGGGCTATAGAGGAACTACAGCACGGTCCCATGACTTCATCACGTCACCACCGCTAAGCTAAGGAGGCTAATGTTGGGGGCTATAGGACTACATACAGCACGGTCACATGACTTCACGTCACCACCGCTAAGCTAAAGGGTGGCTAATGTTGGGCTATAAAGGAACTACAGCACGGTCACATGACTTCACGTCACCACCGCTAAGCTAAAGGCGGCTAATGTTGGGCTATAAAGGAACTACAGCATGGTCACATGACTTCACGTCACCACCGCTAAGCTAAAGGTGGCTAATGTTGGGCTATAAAGGAGCTACAGCACGGTCACATGACTTCACGTCACCACCGCTAAGCTAAAGGCGGCTAATGTTGAGCTATAAAGGAAGCCACAGCACGGTCACATGACTTCACGTCACCACCGCTAAGCTAAAGGTGGCTAATGTTGGGCTTATAGAGGAACTACAGCACGGTCCACATGACTTCACGTCACCACCGCTAAGCTAAAGGTAGGCTAATGTTGGGCTATAAAGGAACTACAGCACGGTCACATGACTTCAGGTCACCAACGCTAAGCTAAAGGTGGCTAATGTTGGGCTATAAAGGAACTACAGCACGGTCAAGCATGTCACCACTTCAGGTCACCATCTGCTAAGCTACAATGCTAAAGAATGCAAAGAAATCTGGTTTTAGGACTCTATACTCTTTGAATTCCTTTTCTCACACCTCGACCAATCACAGAGCCAGGTGGCATTCTGTCCCCCAGGGAGCCCTCTCCTGATTGGCCAATTTAAAGCCATGAATAGTGTTAACAGCAGAGCAGGAAGTAGCCTCTTTTGAATGACACAGTAATTACATTGTTTACTTGTCTGTGTGTGGCAGCCGCCCTTTAATTACCCGTTTCCCTAGGTGTGCTGAGCTCACTTAACCTGCGCTTGTTTACAATGTAAAAGAGGGTCCTTTTAAAACATAAAGAACCGCTACTTAATATTCTTATCATTTATTCTACTAATTAACTCGATTAATTGATTATATTGTCTATAAAATGGTAAGAATCCCACAGTAATGTTTTAAAATGGCTTGTTTTCAGTCCAAAACCCATTTCTATTTAATCTTCCATCTTATTCGACATGAACATGATGCATTTTTGCTTGAAGAAATTAATTAATTGATGATGATAAATGGTAGCAGATCAACTTTTTCTGATGGACTATTCATTGCAGCTATGGTTTAGTGTTAAAATATTAACAAAACAAAGGGTCTTTCTCTTGTATAAAGCAGAATTAACTTCATTATTTTGGGACAAACCATCACTTTTTGGTCAAACACACCAACATAAGCTATAATTCCACCCAATAAAATGTATATATTTGCAGCTTTTCTCCGTTATAAATTATCCTTCTGTCACACAAACCCTCAATTCAATTAAAAGCAATCACTTTGGATATTCCACGGCCATTTTTGCCATGTTTGAAGACGAACGGATGAATTGAGCGAATAATAACAGGATTTAAAGCTAAATAAATAATCGTTAATTGCATCACTAGTTAAAAAGAGAGAAACCCACCATTTTTCAGTCGGAAACTTTATTTAAAACACACTGCTGGTATCAAGCGGAGCCTCTTTTAAAAGGATTATCCTCCAGCCTCTTGATCACCGACACATTTTGATGTCTCGCACTTCCTTTACATTATAATGAAGACGCCGTTCACTCATCTGTTATCTCTTATCATCCTCTGACGGTTTTTAAACATCCAAAAAAGACTTATTTCTCTCTCCCTTGTGTCTGTGTGTAGGTGTACAGAGGCTTTCATGAATGTCATTACTTCACTGTATTACACTAGAAACGTCTTCTTTGGTGACAAAGAGGCCAATTTGTACCGTAGCAGCAAGCCTGACAACCAAAAGCATGCAATTGGGTTTATCGTTGCCAAAAAATGATCCCTTAAATCCATGTATTTCTTGTCTTCACATGAAATTGCATCTAATCTAATGCAGCAATCTGTAAATCATAGTTTAGGGCTGCAACTAAACATGTCCTGCCAATTTTCTCCTGGATTAATTGCTTATATAATCTTTAAAATGTCCCAAATTGTTAGAAATCTCTGTTAAAATACCCGAAATACCAAAGTGATGTTTCCAAATTGCTCGATTTGAGTCCAAACCCCAAAGATATTCAGGTTTCTTTCTCAATTGACATGGAAAAGCAGATTTAGAAGCTTAAGCTTAACACTTAATGTAACGTATAACTACTTTCTGGACTAATAGCACCAATCGCATGCAATTGGGTTTATCGTTGTCAAATAATGATTATTTCTTGTCCTTCTCATGAAACTACACCAAGCTAGCATTTCAAGGGTTGCAAGGTTTTGATTTCTGACCAAGGAAATGGAAATACTACCAAAAAGGTGCATTCAGTGGTAGTTGCGTAAATTACTTTTTTCTCAACATTGTCCAGATTTCATACGAGAAAAAACGGCTTTAGGAAAATATTGTGGTCACTGTGGCCATAATAACACATGTTAGAGTTAAAGAGCTGTCGTGGTGTCGATATATATTCAAACAACATTGTTTTATTGGTTGGAAAAGGATAGGGAAAACCCGTTAAATTGCTAGTCACCTTCAAGAAAAGGCAAAGATGTTAAAACCAAATTATGACCAATTGTACCTGTTCCCTGTATATTTAGACATTTAAAACGTATCTTATTTTGTGTAGTTCATGTGTAAAATGTAAACTTTGGACAACCTGAGCCCAATATTATTGTAATGTTCTTATAAAATGACTTCTTGGAGGCATTTCAAAGGTGGCAAAACTCTCGGTTTTCGTCCAGAAATGATGGAAACGCTGCCGAAAAGATGCATTTGAAACCCTTAGAGGCAGAATTGTAGGCTAACAAAGTCCGTTTTGAAGTGTGTGGTCTTGCCTTGTCTGCAGCAGCTGATTGGTGTGTGTGTGTAGGTGTGTGAGGTGTGTGTGCAGAGGGCTTTTGCTGTGTTGTTTGTCCAGCTGTTAATGTGTGTCTCTCATTAAGCTCCTGTTGTCGGGGGACGTGGAAAGCTTTCTGACTGATTACTGACTTCTGGTCGTTTCTGCTTCTTCTTTGTGGGTCGTAGCTTTTGGAGAAGTGCAGAAATCCCTTCCTGATGAACTCTTAATTTAAGAAAACAAACCATTTTCTCCAGTTGCTAATATCGTTTATTAGCATTGAACAAGTAGCTGGTTTTCTTGAGCAACGTCTTTGTTCATTTCTGATTTCTTAGTCAGGCTTGGTGACCATAAAGTCGAGAGAAATTGGAAGCCATTGATCAGCTTTCCCTCCATTGCCTCGACAAGTGAATCGGAGAACTAACCCAATGGACTTTACCCTGCCTTCAGCTTCTTGAAAAAAAGTCAAAGTCTTTAATGTTCGATGTGTGAATAGAGTTCATTGTTGTCCGGAGAATTCACATGTGGATGATGTTTCTATCTTTGATGCTGTAAAAGCAGAAGAAAACTAACACTAAAGAAGAAAGGAACCCAGTTGCCCACATTTTAAGGTCCAAGTTTCTGTTTCGTCCATGGCTCCAACTTGACAAAGTCATATTTCTGTAACTTTAGTCGATGAAAACCGATCTTTTTTGTGTGAGAACCTGATTCTCCTGATATTGTTCCCAGGTACAAAGAGAAAAACACTTTGGTCAGACTCATGGCCCGTCCACACAGCGGCGTGCGTTGCTGGCGTTGCTGGCGTTGCTGGCGTTGCTGGCGTTGCTGGCGTTGCTGGCGTTGCTGGCGTTGCTGGCGTTGCTGGCGTTGCTGGCGTTGCTGGCGTTGCTGGCGTTGCTGGCGTTGCTGGCTTCAAAAGTTGAGCAATGTTCAACTTTTGACGCCTCGACAGAAGCGTCAGCCAATGAAATCCCGTTTATGCAAATCTGCCAGTACAAGCTCTAGCCAATCAAACCGCGTGTCTACTGGGAGAGACTACGCAGGTCATTTCCTCATAT